>JAFIRS010001681.1:0-311979 GCA_018342105.1 Gonioctena quinquepunctata | reverse complement strand
CCACGGTTCGAGCGTGCAGCTGCATACTCTCTTATCTTGTTAATGTAAACAAACTCTTTCACAAAGGATGCCGCCGCCGATATCTTATCTCAATGTAAACAAAGGATGCCGCCGATATCCGGTCGCTTAAATAAACAACTGATAAGAAGTGCTGACGTAGATAATATTCCTGCAAAGACTTGTCGGTTGAGTCATAGCCGCATCATCGCTGACTCCTCCCACTTTCCAAAATGGCCGCCGCCATTCACTGATCACGTGACACTTCCGTCCGACCAATGCCGTTGACGGATATTGGTTGACACCCCATTTCAATATGCTGCTCGGCTTTGGATAACGGCCGGCGGCTATCACCACGCCCAGACCTATCACAGCTCTCCACACCTCCCACTCTCAATCACACCTCCCATACACAACATGGCTGCCACCATTCCGACCAATCACAGGCCACTCATCCCCACCCTACCCCACATACAACCATCCCCACCCCTCTCACCGCCATCTTTTTCACAAACCCCTCCCACAACGAACCGCCCATGACCGCCACCATCATCCCTACCCCCACCCGAAAACCACCCCCTCACCCACTCGCCAAAACCCACCCCAAAATAGGGGTTGCGCCAGAACCCGCCTAGCATATCTACTTTCCATATAAATGGAAATTGATTGCAAATGTTTCTTTCTGATAAGCTCGATTATGTTTAAATTATGTCGGATCCGCCTAACAATCCGCATACCGGATTCAGGTTTTTTGGCCCTCATCAGTACGGAGTAGTCACCAGCCAGAGATCCGGAGAGCTCTGGCCGAAGCGAGACACAACACACAACATAAACAAAATCACCATCAAGCCTATAACATCTTTAGGTACGCCGGAAAAGATAACTTTTAACCGGCGTTACCTAGTGACAGAAAGAAACACTCCATAAATTTCTCCTACCTCGATAGGAATCTAAATAAAAGATTTCTTCTCAGTAGGAGTTTTCTTCCATCTAGTGACACGCAATGAACTAATAACCCTGATTTCTAGTCTAAAAAACAATACTTCTGCTGGTCCTGATAGAGTGCCCGTTTATTTAATAAAAAAAATGTCATCAATACTTTCTTGATCCCTTATGTCATATATTCAACGAATGTTTTGTAAATGGCATGATTCCAAACAATTTCAAAGAAGCTATTACAACACCAATCTTCAAATCCGGAAACAAAAAACTGACCACAACTTATAGGCCAACATCGGTAATAAATAACTTTGCGAAACTTTTTGAAAAATGCATGAAAAATAGACTCTTAAATTTTCTGGAAAAACATCAAGTCCTATCACCATGTCAATATGGTTTCAGAGAAAATATGTCAACGAAAAACGCCGTTTTTGACCTAGTGAATAAAATACTGAATAATGCCAATGAACAGAAAAAATGCCTAGCAGTGTTTTTAGACTTAGCCAAAGCTTTCGACACTGTCAATCACGATATTTTGTTACGGAGGTTAGAAAATGTGGAAGTGAGAGGCAAGTCTTTAGAACTCTTAGCTGATTATTTACAAGGCCGAACACAGAGGGTCAAAATAAATAACACCTATAGCCAGACCCTACCTGTTGCCAAGGGTGTCCCCCAGGGTACTGTCATGGGTCCAATTCTGTTCCTAATATATATCAACAATATTTACAACTTGAAAAACTTTGAAGGTGATATTGTTTCATTTGCTGACGATACGGCATTGATTTTCTCTGGTAACTCATGGGACACTACTTATGCAAAAGCACAAAACGGATTGAACACTATATTCTCCTGGCTGAATTCTAGTCTCCTGAGCCTAAATACTGACAAAACAAAATTGGCGACCTTCTCATCAACAACAAGAGACCAACCACTGAAAAATAATTTTTTCATACATACCCTCAATTGCCAGAATCCTATAATTTGTACTTGCCCACGTATAAAAAAAATAGATTCAATAAAATACCTGGGTATTATGCTTGACCAACATATACGCTGGGACAAACATATACATTTCGTCGTGAAAAGACTCAGGAAACTCATTTTTAAATTCTATCAACTCAGAAACAAAGAAAATAAACATCTACTACTAATGACATACGATGCATTAGCTGAGTCTGTCATTAGGTACTGTATTACTGTTTGAGGAGGGTTGAATAAAACACACTTACATAATCTCCAAGTGATACAAAACACCTTGCTTAAAATAGTACTGAAAAAAGAGAAGACATCCAACTGAGATCTTATATAAGGAGGCAAGTATATTCAATATCAGAAAATTATATACCTACCACTGTATAATATGGACGATGAACTCACCTCTCACATATCTTAAACACTCTCACGATACCCGAGCTAAATCCGAGAGAGCAATTAGTGTACCTTTTTGTAAAAATGCCTATACCCAAAGGTTTGTTACTTACTTTGGCCCAAAACTTCTCAATCATATTCCCACTGACCTTAGAAATATAAAAAACGCAAGAAAACTATTAGATCATTCGTTGATCACAACTTTGAATGGCTGAAAGAAATATTTGAACCAATGACTTAAAACTTATTTTATATCTGTCTGTGCCCCTATCGCGGGTTTGCTTAATTCAGTCCTCCTGTGAGCCGATCATTGATTTCTACTTAAAATTTTATTTCTTATTTTTTTCATTGAACGGAATGAAAATATTATTCTCAGTTACATTATTGGTTGTGTCCAGATCTGGGAAAACACGCAACACAAGCTTCGCTTAGGCGTTCCCCAAGAGCTGAACACCACCATCTATTCACTTTAATTTTTCTTTAATAATAATATGTATCTGAATTGAATAAAGATTGATTGATTGATTGAGGAGTGGCTGAGTTGCCCGACTAGCATATATGTTAAAGAAAAAAGCCAAGTGAAGTGGAATAAAATAAAGTGCACAAAGTCATCTTCACAAAAGATTCAATATAAATTGAAACAAAACTGGTAGACCACAGGCGAAAAACAACTACTTTCCTAGCAAATACCACGCAGAACGTTCAGGTGAATATCATTCAACGTTCTGCGTAGTATTTGATAGGAAAGTAGTTGTTTTTCGCCTGTGGTCTACCAATTTTGTTTCAATTTCTATTGAATCTTTTGTGAAGATGACTTTGTGCACTTTAATTATTTTTGCTTACATATAGATATCGGTCTGACTACCATCAAATAGAAATGTAATGATTTTTTTGTCAAAATTAAAAAATTCAATATGGCGGCTCCAAAATGGCAGACGAGTTTTGGGATTATAGTCCGAAGCTATTCAAAATTGGTATGTGGGGGTTTTTGGGATCGAAGATTTTTTCAAGCTTTCATTTTTAATTCAACCTATCCCAGTGTCTGTCTGTCTGTAACCAAATCTTGCAAGTTAAATGTGACCCACTTCCAGACGTCCGAATGATTTGAAATTTGGCAGGTGTACATAATTCCGGTGACAATGCATTATGGAATTTTTGTTGGGAGAAAAAACAAAATGGCGGCTCCAATATGGCGGACAATTTTTGTGATTTGGTCCGATTCTATTCAAAATTGGTATCTAGGTGTTTTCGGGGTCTGAGATTATGATTTTTTTTGTCAAAATTCGAAAATAAATTAGATAGAAATTAATAAACTAGTTATTCAACATCATAAATATTTAAAAATAAATAAACAAAAAAACAATATTTTAAAAACAAGCTCTTATTTCTTGTTAACTAAACTAAACTAACTAAAAGCTTGAATAAAAACTAAAGCTAAAATAACTAAAAGCTTAAATAAAAATGAAAGTTATAAAAAAAATTCAAAGACAAGCTTTTATTCATACAAATGCACTAAAAAGAAAGAAATTATATCTTTCATTGTTTGATCTAGGTTATTCTGTGAGTGACAGATTCAAAAGCTTGTCGCGGATATAAAATAGGTAATCTTGCGCGGCCAGATTTTGAAGTTGGTACAGAATAACCTAGATCAAACGATGAAAAAAATTGTTTTTTTCCTTTTTAGTGCATTTGTATGAATAAAAGCTTGTCTTTAATTTTTTTTAATAATTTCTTTCAAGGCATCATGTTTCTACACTCTGTCTTCATAATTGTTGCTTGTACCGTCCCATAGTACCGGTTTACCGTGGCACCTACCTATCAATCAACTCTTCGATTGGAGCTCGAAGCCACTCTTTTTTGTCATCCATGTTGAAACTTATATAATAATAATAATAATAATAATAATTTTATTTGCTCAAAATACAATAAAACATTGAATCGTGCAACACATTCAAATTATAGCAAATAAATAGAATAGAAAACCCATAAAAGGTAAAACCTTGTGCATGGGTATACTACTTATGATATATAAGCCTAAACTATAAAATATAATAGGATAATGTTAAATTGTAAAACAGTAGGTAATTCATTGACAAATACATTCAGTATGTTTATTACAGTTTGAATAAAATAAAATAAGTAAATAAATAAATAAAATGTTTCTGCCATTTATTGTTTTGGTTTTCATCTTTGTATAAGAGCTATTTTAGTGCAGAGCTGCGATAAATTGAAATTATTTCGTGACTTTATGGAATACATGACTCGGTTTATAGAATATATATATTTTTTTGTGTTATATAGGGTTTGATTTATGATTCTCTCTGAAATATTTGAAGAACCTGGTTGGGAGCCAAATTCAAGAGCCATATTTTTATTTTATTTTGAAAATGCCAGAACTATTGATGTTTTTTATTTCATTTGGGATTTTCTTGTAAATTATATGGCTCAGGTAAAAGAGAAATCTTTGGTTTTTTGTCGTTCCAACCTTTGGTATTTTTGTAGTTTGGTTTTTTAGTCTAGTGTTGTATGGATGGTCAATTTGGGGGAGCTCATATTTGTGTTTATGATGGTAACATGCAAGGTTCTAAAAGTATAACTGATGGATTGTGAGCTCCAAAGGAGACGAATGGACAACTATCGCGATAACTGTCGAACGAGTCTGAACTTGCAACTAATCAGTCTTTACTTCTATTGGCATAGATGTGACATAAATTCTTCACTGTTTACAGTAGGCAGAATTTCTGTCTGATATGAATATCATGCAATAACTGTCAGATGTAAACGTAACTTAAAACACATGAATATTTGTCAGTTTTTTTTATCCGAGCAACTTGGGCCAAACCGCTGAAATTGCCAACATGCCTTCGTTTTTATGAAACAAGGCATTAGGAATCTTCACCATCTTTCTCGTCCGAACACTGAACGTCTGCATTATTAATACGATCATGATTTCATTTGGTCTTTTTCCAGAGATCCAAACTAGTTATATGAAAATGCGGTCAATCTTTCCAGAGTTTCAGACCGTTTTCCCTGAAATTCAGAATCCAACGAGCATACTATCGTAAATCTTCACAGTTTGTTTCAGTCAAATTGAATAATCGTCTCAGGGTGATGTTTTATTAGGGTAATAACATTGCAAGCGAAGGTCGGAGCGAATAATCTGGTGTATTAATATTATCTAGCCGGGCAACTATTCAATTACTTTTGTGATTTCAATTATTCCAAAATCAAGCAATACACATGATGTAAAATTTTTGAATTTGATTTACCACTTGTTGTCTTGCGGTACGTAAGTACGATATATATATATATATATATTGTTATGTTAGGAAATGTTTATAAAATAATGAAACTGATAATTCACCATTATTATTATTAGGTATTTAAGTTATCGTGGTTCATGCTATATTTGTTTTACAATTTTTCTATACTTTTTACTGTTCTAGAATCTTATAACATGTTCTAGTCAACGCATATGTATCAAAAAGTCAGTCCTGAAGTATCTCTATTGTCATAAGTATGTGACCAACAATACATTCAAATTGCACAAACAATAAAATAATATGGAAATTTAAATTGTTGAATTGATCTCAGTTACTTTCCTCACTAGTGCGGAAAGTACTTTCCTCACGCGTGAGAATAAAGGTCACTTTACATGGGAGTAGAGATAGTCTAATCAACAAGTTCAAAAACGTGAAAAATAGAGATAAAGGTCCTAAAAATATGAGCGATGGCTCATTCGATTCGGAATCACCTCTAGAAAAATGTTTTTGAAGGATTTTGGTGCAGGTTAAAAATTGCAATTGTTATTAACAAAATAAGATGAAAAAAAAAATGATATTTCGCTTTTTGTTAATAACTTGAAAAATATTAACATGTAAGCAATTTTGAAAAAAGCTCGTTAAAGAGGAGGAAATTTTCAATAAAAAAGTCCCAACTCCCGGAACTCTATCTCCATTATTTATAATTTTAATTAGACGTTGAAAATAGGGCTCCGCGCGGCTGTTACAGCATGCGCGCGCCGCCGCTAAAGAGAGTTCAGCAATAAAAATAATTTTTTTATAACATAAAATGTGATTTTAAAAATTTGAAAAAATTCTAGTATCTTCTTAACACTTGAAAGAATCGAAAAAGTTTAATAATCATTTTTCAAAAAGTTATTCAATTGTTAACTAACAAATTTTTTCCCAATCTCCATTGGCATAAACAATGGAATGAAAGGTATAAATAATTGGCCTATAAATTTTAAACTTCGTGGAGCCCTTTTGATATATGTACTTTATAAAATCCTGCGGTTAATTTTCATTAAAGTTAATTAATTTGCTAATTATGATTTTTTATAACTATTGAAAAATTAAAAATCTAAAAAATGTTGATAAAATTTTTTTTTCAATTAATATTTAGCTATCCTGTTTTCACATTGAACAATAGCAGTAATTAACATAGGTTATGAATTTTTACGTAATTTGTTTATAAAATTGTTATAAACAAATAGAGAAATTCAATATTTTTTGAAAATTTTTTTTTGCTATTTTGTTGTTTACAAAAAATTATGATTTAAAAAAAAATTTTCTTAATTTTAATTTTTAATTGTTTAAAAAGGATTTTTTTATATTTCGATTGTTTAAATAATTAGTTAAGAAAAAATTTTTCTTTTAAAAATCATAATTACACTTTTAAATAGTTTAGCAAAAAAAAATAATTTATTAATTATTTAATTGTTTATTAGTTTAACAATTTGTTATAAACAAATATCGACCAACGTTATATTTTTTTTCTGAAGCAGAAAAAAATTATTAAAATAGCTATATATAATAAAGTGCAGAAAAAATATTTTTTTTATTTATTATAATACTTTTTAATATCATACAATACGGTAATTATAGCGCCTACTTGAAAAATTTTTTTTTGCACTTTATTATTAATATTTTTATAATTTTTTTCTGCTTAGAAAAAAAATATAACGTTGGTCGATATTTGTTTATAACAAATTGTTAAACTAATAAACAATTAAATTATTAATAAAAAAATTTTTTTTTGCTAAACCATTTAAAAGTGTAAATTATTATTTTTAAAAGAAAAATTTTTTCTTAACTAATTATTTAAACAGTTGAAATATAAAAAAATCGTTTTTAAACAATTAAAAATTAAAATTAAGAAAAAATTTTTTTTTTAAAAATTTTTTAAAAAAAAAAAAAAAATTAAAAAATATTGAATTTCTCTATTTGTTTATAACAATTTTATAAACAAATTACGTAAAAAATTCATAACCTATGTTAATTACTGCTATTGTTCAATTTGAAAACAGGCATAGCTAAATATTAATTGAAAAAAAAAATTTTATCAACATTTTTTTGATTTTTAATTTTTCAATAGTTATAAAAAATCATAATTAACAAATTAATTAACTTTAATGAAAATTAACCGCAGGATTTTATAAAGTACATATATCAAAAGGGCTCCACGAAGTTTAAAATTTATAGGCCAATTATTTATACCTTTCATTCCATTGTTTATGCAAGGTTGGGAAAAATTTGTTAGTTAACAATTGAATAACTTTTGAAAAATGATGATTAAACTTTTTTTCTTCAGGACTCGATTCTTTCAAGTGTTAAGAAGATACTAGAATTTTTCAAATTTTAAAATCACATTTTATGTTATAAAAAAAATATTTTTATTGCTGAACTCTCTTTAGCGGCGGCGCGCGCATGCTGTAACAGCCGCGCGGATCCCTATTTTCAACGTCTAATTAAAATTATAAATAATGTAGATAGAGTTCCGGGAGTTGGAACTTTTTTATTGGAAATTTCCTCCTCTTTAACGAGCTTTTTTCAAAGTTGCTTACATGTTAATATTTTTCAAGTTATTAACAAAAAACGAAATATCATTTTTTTTTCATCTTATTTTGTTAATAACAATTGCAATTTTTAACCTGCACCAAAATCCTTCAAAAACATTTTTCTAGAGGTGATTCCGAATCGAATGAGCCATCGCTCATATTTTTAGGACCTTTATCTCTATTTTTCACGTTTTTGAACTTGTTGATTAGACTAAGAGTGCGATATGTGTTACTTTCCTATGTGGAACCGACTAGTATTTCAGCAACCCAACAATAACCCAAACACATCACACAACAGACAAGATCGCAAGCGGCAGAAGGGAGCATCAGAGTTCCTTGCGGTTTCCACCGTTCGCTGTCGGAATAATCAAAGGCACAACACACGAACGACCGCCAACCCTCCGCTGCCAGTCTTGATTGGCTCGAGTTTCGTTAATCCCACTTTAGCCCCTACGGCCGCTCCGGGCCCTTCCCGGAATTTCAGAATTTCTACTGCCTTACGCGGACTCGACCGGAATCCTAAATAATTTACTGGCAATCATATCGAAATGTGTGCAGGAAGAATCGACAAATAGATCCAGTCGTCGAAAGATTCATTGTCGAAGAATACCTTCAGGCGGTTGCAGGAAATCAGACCATCATTCAAGATGTGTCGCGTCAATCTGTTTATACAGGGTGATTTATCTAGAATGTACATTAGTTTTTTTAACACGTTGTAGTCCAGACTTACGGTCTAAAAAGCCAATTCAATATAATCGTATTATACAGTATCGGAAAGTATTTATCTTCGGTATGGTGGTTTCATGAGAGCGTAAAGAATAGTTGAGAGAGCATTACAATTTCTCCTCGACTCGCTCGAGGAAGGGATATCGACGTCACGACACAGAGATAGGAGAGTCAGGGCGGTTAGCTCAGGACGTCAGTATCATACCAGCAGCAGTCGGGAGAATGTGTGCGCTGCAATGGAGAATAATTTTGACGATAATTTCACATCAGATAATTTGAACAAATTAAACTGAATTATTGATTCAATTCAATCTGTCGGGCGACAGGTAGATCAAAATATCTTTGGTGCCGTGGTGGCCGCGAAAACAAAAGAAAATTCTTAAACATAAACAAAAGCAAACGATATTTCTGGAAGAATAAAAACAAAAAACTTATTTCTAACAGAAAAATAATTATTTCTTGAAAGGAGAGAAAAAAATATTAACAAGAAAAGACAAACCAAATTGAATATTTTGTGTACGGAATTATTTTATTAAATGTTCGAACAAACCACCATTTTGGGCCAAACAATAGCCGAATCTATTGTACAATTCTGTTCTGGTAGCCGCAAGGGTAACTGGTGTTACCTGAGCACACAACTGAATAATTTTTGCGCTCAGTTCATCTAAATTGGTAGCACGTTCGAACTCATGCCGATATACCTTCGATTTTAGGATGCCCCAGAAATAAAAATCGAGAGATGCTACATCTGGTGATCGAGGTGGCCAGTTGATTGTACCTCGCGTACAAATAAACCGATCGGGAAATAATTTATTCAAAAATGTAACCACCGTGCCTGCATTGTGGGCAGGACAACCATCTTGTTGGAACCAAACGTCGTTAAAGTAAATCGGAAGAGCGCGAACTGCAGGAATAATTTGATTTTGCAAAAGTTGCAAATATTTTGTTGCATTTAAATTCCCTTCAATAAAAAATGGGCCTATGACGTGATCGCCTAAAAGTCCCGTCCACACATTTAATTTTCTTGGGTACTGTGTCCTCACAGCATTACTCAAATGTTTATTTTTACGAGACTAATAACGTACTACGGATGGGTTGTGTTTTAGATGAATTGAGAAGGACGATTCATCGGTAAATAACACCTTTTTTAGAAAGTCATCATTTACACGAAATGCCCTATTGCATTTTTCGACCATCGTTTCACAAAACTCCATACGTCTGAAATGGTCTCCAGGCAAAAGTTCTTGTGTGGTCTTGACTTTGAAACAATGATAACCCTTTCTCTTCAAAATATTCCTCACAGTTCTCTCATTCAAATTCACTTCGTCGGCGATCTGTCTACTCGAACAAGGTGTCGTTTCTGCCAATGCACACACTTGTGTTTCTCTTATTTCCCGTTCCTCGGGTATTTGTCTAGGATGCGGTGGTGGATTTGTGGGACAACATGTTTTGCAATGTTCTGCCACACACCCAAAATTCTGAAATCCATTAATAATTGAAAGGACAGTCGCTTCCGTAGGTACAGGTCTATCTGCAAAAGCCACTTGAATAGATTTCTAGTATATTGTACAGAATTACCCCCAAAGTACCACTTAACGATCTGTACTTTCTCTGCGGTTATGGAAATAGGCGGCATGTTTCAAAAGGTAATAATTGTCACGGTCTTTTGTTTTCGCAACCACGGCTCGGCAAGAATGAATCGAGTCGCTGTGCGCTGTGTTGCATTGCCACGTGGTCAGTTAATGTGTCGGGTGGGGCAACAGGAGTGGCGCACAGCAGTGCGTCTCTCTTGTTTATGTGGTATTATCATATCATTGCGTTCCTTGTTGCTCGTGTAGATTTCTGTCTATACCCCAGATAAATTGTTTCCGATACTGTATTATTAAAAACCCTAATCATAGTACATAGTTATCATCAAAAATCATATAAAATGTGTTTTTTTGGAAAAAAAAGATCTCACTAATTATCTCGTAGTTGGCTTATGTAACAGATAGCTCTTCGCGCGAAAGCCAACTACGAGTTAATTCGTGCTACAGAGATCTGCGTCTAAATTCGTTAGTAATAAATCAGATATAGAGTCAAGCGCATCACATTTACATTTCACTTGACCCAGATAACACATGGATATACAACGGATATCCATTGGACATCCTTCATGAATTTTATGGATGTACTTTGGACATCCAATTTATATCCGATAGATATCTTATGGACATACGATGAATGTCCAAAGCGGACCAACCTCTGTACATCCATAGAATATCCTTCAAGGATATCCTCATATATTCTCCAGAGATGTCCATAAGATATATTTCAAAGATGTCCATAAGAGATACTTCAAAGATATCTTTCAGGAATATCCATGAGATATCCTTCAGGGAATTTAATAACTCTTTCATAGATGCACCCAAAAAAATAATAGAAAATATATGTAATGATGAGTTTACTATGCCCAAGAATAATTTCAATTGCTATAGTCTGTTTCTGAAACATTTTTCTGAGGATGAATTGTATACTCTATTGAATTCACGATTAAAAAACAAAAAATCTGCGGGATTGGATGAAGTTCCAGGATTTGTATTGTTGAGAGTATTGAGGGTGATTATTGAGCCATTGACAATTTTAGTTAATATGTCCTTAAAATCTGGAGCATTTCCACAAAGCATTAAAACTGGAAAGGTTGTACCTCTCTTCAAGAAGAATGATCGTACTCTATCAGAGAATTATCGCCCGGTAACTCTACCATATAGTCTCGCAAAAGTTTTTGAATATGCATTCTTGGGTAGACTTTCATCATTCTTGGAAAAACACGAAGTCATAAGCAACAGTCAGCACGGTTTCCGTCATAAAATGTCTACATCTACGGCAATGTATTCGTTCCATAAACGCATTGCCCAGTTTATCGATAAGGATGAATGCCCTGTAGCAATATTTTGCGACTTGAGCAGAGCTTTCGATTGTGTGAACCATCAGAAGCTGCTAGATATATTGAGAGTTTAGGCATAAGAGGTATACCATTAAACTGGATTTCATCTTTTTTAAAAGACAGGAAACAAATTGTCACGATGCAGTTCAAAAACGAAAGCCAAATCAAAACCATACGTTCGAGTAGTAGGAAAGTCGAAATGGGTGTTCCCCAAGGCTCCATCTTGGGCCCAATTTTATTCATTTTGTATGTAAATCACCTAGATGCTATAATTGGTACCGCAGATTATACTGCGTATGCAGATGACTTTTCATTGGTTTTGTCCTCCACAGATAATGAACACCTAATATCGAAATGTATTGAAACACTTAATACAGTATCATCTTTTTTCAATAGCAGAAACTTATTTTTCAATATTAAAAAAACACAGATGTTAAGAATTCACTCCCGTCAAAAAACTATTGATGACCTTGAAGTTAAAATCGAAGGAAACACTTTGTGCAATACACATGGTGTGGTTAGGTTTTTGGGGGTGACTCTGGATGAAAACCTCTCCTGGAAATCCCATTGCCAACAATTATGTTCCAAACTAAATTCTTTAAGATATCTATTCATCAATTTACGAACTGTACTAGAAGTGAAACAGATGTTGAATGTTTACTACGCTGAAGTTGAATCAAGACTCAGATATGGCATTTGCCTGTGGGGCAATGCACCAGGTACGAAAGATATCTTTATTGGACAAAAACGAATCTTGAGATGTATCGCAAGAATCTCTGACAGAGAATCGTGTAGAACATTTTTCAAAACATTTTGTATCTTGACACTTCCATGCCTCTTCATTTTCGAAACCTGTGTCCATGTTTTCAAAAATAAGGGAACTTTTATGCGAAATTCTGATATTCATGGTTATGAAACAAGGAACAAGCACCATTTTCATGTTAATTTAGCTCGAAAAAAAATAAATTCATGTGCTCCTGATCATATTGGACTCAAAATATTTAACAATCTTCCGGAAGAACTGAAGGGTATTAACATATTTTCTTCATTCAAACATGAGTTGAAGAATTTTTTATTGAAAGAATGTTTTTATAGTATAGGTGATTTTATACAAAACTAGACTTTGTGATAATTAGACTTTGTGATAATTATGTTTGACGAAAGTGTTTCTTTTTTGATATTTTGATATTTTTATTAGTCTATTGTTGGTTTCTATATATACTATGCATGTCTTTTTTTATATATATACATTCTTGTTTTTAAGTGTAATTTTTTATTTAGATATACTAATGTAATTGTACTAACTAAATGACAATTCCAATACATGTAAACTATGTCGAAAAAATGGAAATAAATATTGATTGATTTGATTGATATTCAAAAGATATTCTTCAGAGATATCTGAAAGATTCCTTCAGAGATATTCGAAAGATATCCTTCAGAGATATTCAAAAGATATCCTTCAGAGATATCTGAAAGATTCCTTCAGATATCCTTCGGGGATATCCATCGAAGATAAAATATAGTAATAGTGATCTGGAGGGAAATGAAATAATGGTATTGAACAAAAAAAAATGTATTATTAAACTTCTCATAAACTTCGGGGTTATCAACAAATAAAATGTATATGTAAACTCTAAAATAAAAACATTTGAATATTAAATGCAAAATGATTAAAAAAATAAAGTTAAAGAAAAAATAGAATGCTATTTTCTTTGTCCATCAGGTGTTTCCTTTATTCTAGAAGATGACAGATGCTTTTCTGTGGCCCTTCTCAGCCAAGCTTAGATGGCTGCTTCTTCTTCTTAGTAGCTATTCTATTTTCGGTCGAACCACTAAGGTCAGCCGCTTCTGGAATGATATGTATATATTCACGGGTATAATTAATGTTGAAATCTACAAAAAAATACTGAGGAAAAAAATATTATGCTTTCTTTTGAATTCGAATACTGATGATGATAATATATACCACTGTCATAGTTTTTCTCTCTCTTTTCATTGGTATACCATGATATATATATATATATATATATATATCATGGTATACCAATGAAAAGAGAGATGTTTTTTTGCAATTTCTCTGTAAATTTTGCTTTTCTGGAAGCTTGTACCATTTTCTAGTCGACGCACATGTCTCAAGAGTTCAGCAGTGGAGTTTCTCTATTGTATATTGCCAACAATACATTCAATGTGCACAACCTATAAAAAAAATAGAAATCAAAATTCATGAATAAACTTTAGATCTCAATTAGATAAAAATAATATTCAAGTTGGAACATCCTGTATGGTGAAATCAAATCAGAAAGAAACATGAGAGTGACATGTCAAAAAAAATGAAAAAATATAAAAAATTTAGTACAGAAAATTGTCAAATATGAATTTTAACAAACTCTGTATGTATTATGTAAGCTATATAAATGTGAATTGTATATAAAATCCATAGAATAGTTTAGAATAAGGAAAAGTGACCCAGAAAGTAAGTAAAAACCTTGAATTTGTGAGAAAAAACGAAAAGTGATGGTTGCCAGGAAGAAAAATAACGAGATTTTGAGAGAGATAAAAATTATGTTTGAAAGAAAGCCGTAACAAATTTTGCTGATAAATAAAGTCGAAAATACACCAAGAACGGAAGCAAATCAACCATTTGACAATCTAAAATATATCCAGAGACCAATAGGCGTAGAAACTACCAAGGAAAAACCACTTACCTTCAGAATACAGCAAAATTCCCATCCGTGACGTTGCCAACAACAAGGGGGCCCTGCCACAGTGAAGCTGCAAACTCCAATAGCCAGAGAAAACTTCCAGGATTCACGAGAATACTTAAGAGAGACTAATAACAGGTACTTTTTAACCCAAAACTAAACAAAGTGAGCGTATTCGTGTCATACATTTCTTACGGGTACTTTTGATGACTTTTATCCACTCATTTGAACATAATTTCGAATTCATGCCCATAAACTTAGTATAACTCACAAGCACTTATCTTTACTAGTTACTTTATTGTGCATGAGCAAAGGTTTTGACATTTCTATTTAACTGGTTGATAAAATTATTAAAATTCAGATAGATTTCGCAGGCTAGGTATATTTAAGGATTCATTTTGAAGTAAAGAAACATCATTTGACTAGTTTCTGGATTCATAATTTATCTGTTGATCACATAACCACAAATACTTTCATAAAACAGTACATTGAACATTGAGCAACAAGAGGGCACCACTGAATCCTACCAGAGAAGGATAAATATCATATTTCCATAGGCGTACCAACTGAGCTGGGATAAGGTAAAAGAAACCAGGTAAAAGAGTATTTGAAAAAGAGTAAGCAACATAGCCGGATATTTTATTACTGATATGATAGGTATTTCTTTTCAAAATTTTCAAATAAAAATAAATCGTTTAATCGAACCTATCATAAGAAATGGAACATATTTTATTATGATGACAAGTTATTGATAAAATAAAATAATAATAAAAATAATAGAATCATCATAATATTATATATTTATATATATATATATATATATATATATATATATATATTTATATATATTATACATTTTTGACATCAACTTTTCTTGACAATTTTGCATTCTCACTGAACTACTGTCTGTTATGAGGCAATACAAATTATTATCAAATAATTTGAACAACTAAATTGGCTCCTCACCTAGTGATAATTCAGCTAGTTTTAGTTGTCCAAATAGTTTTTTTTCTGCTCGATACCACATATTAGTGAGCATGGAAGAAAGGCATCGTTCCACAAATTCATACAGAGTTCCCCCTCCTATTTTTAAGATTTCATTTAGGTTCCTAAAAAAAGAGTTCCAGCAAAAGGAGTAGAACACTATTAAAATCAATCTTGCAATTGAAACACATTCATAATTGGTGTGGATACTTATGGATATCCATAGTATATCTACTGAAGGATATCCATTTCGAATCCTTCGATGGATATCTCATGGATGTCCATTTCAAATCCAGGGATATCCCGACCAGAATTGGACATGAAATGGATATCCATAGGATATTCTGTGATATCTGGGGGTGTGTTATTTGATAATTATTTCATAATCAATTTATAAATTTCTGTTCATCTATTAATAAATGCTATGTCCATGTAGTCATTTTTTGTTCTTCCTGAGGCCATCAAACATATAATGACATCTTGGAACGACGTTTGCAGAACAATCGTTTCCGATTTTCCAATAGATAAATTTATGAACATTCTTTGCAGTTCCATAGACCAGCTTAGCGTTCATGTACGTCTCAGAAGGAAAAACTTGGAGTTTGCCCCATGGATAACAAACGATTTGGTAAGATAAACTCCTTAAAAGACATCGAATGGATTCCGAAAATTTAGACATAAAAAATTAACTCAGAACTTATCAAAATAAACTTACAAATTCAATAAGAAAAAAAAAATACGAATACTATCAAAAACAAATCAATTCAAACTCTTCGGATAACACGAAGTTATGAAAAGTAATCCAAGAGGTAACCAATAGTAGTAAAAATAGTAATCGATCAATTTCATCAATTAAAAACGAGGGAGGGGTTTTAAAACAAAACTAAAATTATCAAATGAATTCAATTACGTATACACTAAGTCGGAAAAGAAAATGGCAGAAAAAATAAAGAGAAATCCCAATTTGGAAAAACCACAAATTTATCATTCTTCTACCCACTGATACGAGTGAAATAAAAAATGTCTTTGATGATTTAAAATCAAAGAAATCCACTGGTATTGATGATATATTGAAAAAAAAAACTCTTCGTATATCGAACCCTTAGCCTATTTGTTCAATATGTGTATATAGAAAGGATTCTGGCCAACAGTATTCAAACAAACAAGTATTATACCGTTGTTCAAAAAGGGAGATGATAATATTGTAACAAACTACCGGCCCATATCCCTGATAACTCACCTAACCAAAGTTTTTGAGAAAATTCTTAAAAAAAGATTAACATCATATATTTCAGAATACCATCCTATATCTGATAACCCAAGTCGCAGTACTAGCTGTAACATCTGAAATATCTGCAGTTCTAAATGAAAACAAGCCGAGCCTTTGCATTTTCATAGACCTATCGAAAGCGGTTCGATACTGTCGACCATAAACTGCTTCTACAAACAATGGATGATTTTGGCGTAATCTGTTCAAGAGTTACCTTACGAAAAGAGTTCAAACGGTGAGAACAGATGAAATTTCAAGCAGCAAGAAGCCTATTGACATTGGCATACCACAAGGTACGGTTATTGGGCCAACTTTATTCAATTTATATATTAATGAAGTATTTTCTCTGGAAAGTAAAGGGAAAATCATAGGTTTTGCAGATGACACTATAACGCGAATAGTTGACAAGAATCAAAAGATCCCGTAAAATCTGACTTTGATTTGATAAATTGTCAACTGTAAATTTGGAGAAAACCTGCTACATGCCATTCAGCTGCAATATTACGTACAAACCACCTTTCTCACGTATAGACCTAGGCATTCAACACGTAATTCTTCCTGAAAAAAACTTGTGAAGTATTCAGGTGTGATTATAGATTTACATCTCAAATGGGATGCACATATAAATTATATTCGCAATAAGCTGAGAAGCACTCTTCATGAATTCAAATTCTTAAAGGAAATATTGTCATCTCACCATCTCAAAGTCCTATACCACGCCCTTGTGGTGTAGCTTGCTGGGGAGGGGCCATTCGAACACATCTTCGTCCTCTTGAGGTCCTACCAAATAAGTTTCTCAAATTAATATTTTCGAAAACTTCACGCTTTCCAACAGACACTTTGTTGTCGGAGGCAGGTGTTTTTGATATTCGTTAAATCTTTTATTACATCACTATAACTTACCAAAAAAAAAATTATCATCCCACTATTATAATACCCGAAGAAAAAATCACCACGTTATTCCATTTTAACACAAAAATTACTTTTACAACATTCTTATTATTACTTGGCTCAAAAATTATTCAATACTCTCCCTAATACAATGAAAAACTTTGACGCATTTCACCATTTCAATTTATTTGTATTCAGTCAGCTAAGACAAATAATTTTCGATTTCGTCGATAAAAAAAACATCTAACTAATATATGTGTATTTATACGTAAGTTCATGTTGAATACTTTAACTCAATGTTGTTCCCATTGTATTACCATTATCATTACCAATATTTGAATTATTTACTTATAACTTTAAATGTGCCCAGTGTAATTGTGTATATGTGAATGAATGTATGTATGCCAGTAAATGTATATATTTTAAACGATCCTCATGTATATATTATTTTGAATGAAGGAATACATTTTTATGAATGTATAATAATATGTGTAGGATTCCTTTTAGTTCCATTCCACTACTTTAACCATATTTCATATCTCGAAAAAAGTGCTTTCACTTAAGTATTGAGTAAGAATATTCATTGCGATATTGAACCATTTTTGTATTGAAAAGGGAAACATTCTCAATTGAATATTGAATAGAAAGATTTTTCTGTGAATTGAAAAACTGAAAGTTATTTTTTGTGGATGTCTAACAGAAAACAACTACTTCCCTGGCTAAAGCCACGCTGGACATTGAACTACATCTGATAGATATTCTGAAAGGACCCTAACTCATAAAAAAAAATCTGAAATCGAAAATTTGCAGTTTCATTCAGATAGTTATTTGATTTTCTATTCCAGTCTCAATTAAGATCGCATATAGATGAATGAGGCAACGAAGAATGTTTTCCAAAAAAGAGTACTCATCAGAAAGCATTTGTAACATTGACGCAAGAGAGGCATCGCATTCACTAGGTCTTCAATACATTTTTGTCGACGAAAATCTATTTCACATCTGATTTTATGAACATCCTGTTCATATTTTCAAACAAATCGATCTATTTTTGTATCTTCTCATAACAACGTGAATACATATTATTATTATATTACATGTCCATTCTTAATCTCATTATACATCTCTTTTTAGCAAATTTCATTTTATTACATTGTAGTGTAATTTTTAATCATCTATGTAAACGATACAAATTGTATTGTAATTGTATTTATATTCCGAATAAAGTTTTATTATTTATTATTATCATCCATTTTTATTTACACTGATATACTACGAATTTTGTCGTAGCTGCACAAACATGTCAGGCAAACAAACTATGAGACAACTCGTTGTTTGGAATGGGGTGGTAGGGGAAACATTCAACACATTTTCTTATTAATTCTACCGCAGTACAACTTAAAGTCGGGAAAATATTTTCTTACCTAACCTTTGACTTCAATTGGTGCCACATATGCTCTTTGGGATTAAAAATACAATAATAGGGTGGGAGCCTTAGCACAGTATTTCCCATTTCCTCTGCCAATGCGTCACAAACATATACTTTTTTTATACAAATAAATGTTTTAAAAACTTCTTAAAGCTAACTTTTTGTATAACATTTTTCAAAATATATATCATATTCGTCGCAATGTAGTTTTGAATCTCCAATTTCGTATTACTAGAACCTGGTCGATACTACGAAAAAAATTAAAAAATGCCCTATAATACTAAGCAAGCCAGCTATAATTGGCAATGATTGATTTTTTCATTCGATCTTTTTTCACTTCTGGGCGCTGCCACAATACCAGAAGATATAATTTTATTCCTGAACCTGTATACCTACAGCAGAAACTGAAATGGGGGGTTTATTACCTGTAAATATATATATATATATATATATATATATATATATATATATATATATATATATATATATATATATATATATATATATATATATATATATATATATATATATATATATAATCGATCCCTGTCTTTCCGACCACGACGCCCAGATACTGAGTCTTAAAAATTCCGAGAGACAAAAAAGTGCCCCGTATTTCAGGAGGCAAATAACCAGCCAGGGAATACTCGCCTTCCGAGCCTCGTTACATACAGTTAACTGGAACACATTCTACTCGTCAAACTCCTCGAAAAACAAGGTGGATTTCCTCTTAAACCTATACTGTCGTCTAGTAGAGGAACATTTTCCTCTCAAAAAAATATCCTCTGAATTTGCACTCAAATACCCTCTCAGGTGGTTCAATGACGATCTGAGAAAATTAAGGGATACGGTACGTGCGGTAAAGATAATTTGCGATGCAACAAATGATCCCGTTCATAAGCAAGCTTTCAAAATGATCAACAATAAATATCAAAAGGCCATTATCGAATCTAAAAAAAAATCATGCGATAATTTTATCAACCAATCTGATAATAAAATCAGAGATAGCTGGCGGCTGATCAATTTTGAAAAAAGTAAACCAGCATCTCATGTAAAATCCGACGCGATCTCTCCACAGCAATTCAACTCATACTTTACCACCATTGCCGAAACCATAATAAGTCAACTCCCACTCAATGCTAATACCCTTTCTCTAAAATCACTGGACAATAAACTCAAACCTACCTCACCCGGGTCTTTTTTTCTTGAACCCATACTCCATCCGACTTTACCACCATTGCCGAAACCATAATAACATGAGCTGAAAACTCCTATTGCCTTGATGTATACAATCTAAACTGCAAAATCCTACAAGAAACCTGTACATATTTGGTTGATCCACTGACGTCTATCTTCAATACTTGTATCAGCGAAGGATCTTTTCCTGATGAATTTAAAATCAGCAAAGTCATCCCTGTTTTTAAAAAAGGTGACCAAAATCAAGCTGAAAACTATCGACCCATTTCTATCGTTCCCATTTTTGGTAAAATTTTCGAAATTATTCTCAAAAAACGGCTTGAACTTTATTTTGAGGAGAACAATCTTCTTAACTCGGACCAATACGGTTTCCGAAAATCATGCTCCACTGTTCAAGCGGTAGCACGAGTTGTGAGGGACATAGTCGACGGATTTGAAAAGGGTCATCACAGCTCTGCAGCACTGTGTGACTTGAGTAAAGCGTTCGACTGTGTCTCCCATATTAATATGTCACATAAACTGGAAGAATATGGAGTTAGAGGTCTGGCACTCTCACTCTTTTCATCCTATCTGACGAACAGAAAACAGCTTGTTGATCTGGGCAATAACAGAACATCTGATCTACAGCCAATTGAATTTGGTGTTCCCCAAGGATCCGTTCTGGGGCCTCTTCTGTTTATTGTCTATATCAATGATCTCTTCTATGAACTACAACCATACAAATGTGTCATCTATGTCGATGACACATCTATTTTATGCTCTGACAAGAACTGCCAGACTCTGCTTGCCTCCATGTCACATGCCGAAAAACAAGCTGAATTGTGGTTTAACTCCAATCTACTGAAACTCAATAAAGGAAAAACCCAACAAATCATATTTTCAACTAATCATAACATCTCAGTGGGAAAAACCGTCAACTTATTGGGAATTACACTTGATGACAGTTTGAATTGGGCACCTCACGTAGAAGCACTGAGTCAGAAACTCTCAAAATATATTTTCTTACTCAGGCAATTGAGAAACTTTGTAAGCTTGGAAACGCTTCTCTCGGCGTACTATGCATTTTTTCATTCCCATGCTAGCTATGGAACTCTGCTCTGGGGCAACTCCTCCAATGCTACAAAAGTTTTCACGCTCCAAAAACGCGCAATTAGAACAATTTCGAATGCAGGTTACCGAGATTCATGTAGGCCCCTCTTCATAAATTTGGGCATCATGCCATTACCATCTATTTTCATATACCATACTCTCTTGGAAATACATAAACATAAAGACGGTTTTCCGACCAACTCCCATTTTCACGAGTATAACACCCGTGGGGCTAATCTATTGAGACCTTACCGGTTTAATTTACAGAAATCCTCAAAGAACTCACTCGATGTCAACCTTTACAATATCTTACCGTTCACTACCAGGAATTTACCCTTGCCAATGTTCAAAAAACAAATCATGGAATATTTAATTAAAAATGTTTTATAGTACAGAGGAATATGTTGCCTTAACCTCAGTGCTTGAATTTCTATAACATTTCTAATATGTACCTATTATTAAGTCTGTATGTATGTACGTTTGTGTGTTTATATATCAGATCTATTTTACTCAATGTTGTACATTAACTGTTTATATATATATATTTTTCTTTTTTATTTCTAATGTTCTAAAGGATCTTTGCGCAGATCTGCTGTTTTTATTATCACTCTGTACTACTGACTTGCTACTAATGTATCCTTATATACCGTAGTTAATAAACATCTATCTATCATCTATCTATCTATATATATATATATATATATATATATATATATATATATATATATGGATTGTTCCACATCCATAAGAATCAAGTGAGAGTTCAAGAAAAGGAATCCACAAATCTGTTTGAATGAAAGATCCATGCTACAAAGGCTTTTTCAATACAATTCTGTCACAGAAATCGTTTAGAGTTTCACATATGTTGATCCCTCATCACGAGTTAATGGAAATTTGAATCCTTTGATACGCTTGGGATATTAATTATTCTATAATTCAACAAAACACAAGTAATGTTCAGAGAGCCATCTTGACATTAATATTCTTGATAAATATGAGGAATATATAAGTGGCACGCGAGAGGAATCTAAATTTGGCAACACTGATCCTTATTAATGGTTTGGGACGTTCTTTATGATCTAAAAACGCCCATGTTCAATATTTCCAGGATTTTATGGAATGTTTGTCCTCACAACAGAATGTGCTACCTTTCATATGCCATATATTATATGTATTGAACGATTTTTCAGCGGTTTTTAGCTGAAAGTTTAGATAATGAACAAAACGCGTGGAAACACGCATCTACTGTCATATTGATTCATTTTCATCACAATACCGGGTGATTCGAAAGTACTTTGACAAACTTCAGGAGGTGATTCCTCGCAATATTCTAATATGGATTGTCCAAATAAATATATTTCCGGAAACGCTTCGTTTCCAAGATAGAGGGTGTATTATTTGTATTTTCGTTTTTTTAAATAACTTTTGAAATACCAACCCTAATTAAACGAAAATCGGTATTGAGAGAATTTTTTGAGGTGTCGAATTCGAACCTGCTGTTATCATTGCTCTTACTCGTAGGGGGCGCCACCTACACGTCTTTTTCTTTTTTGAAGATTCATAACTTTTTTGAGCGTACTTCTAGCACATTTTTCAGTAGAAAAATCAATGTCTCTATCATATCTACGTAAAAAAGCTAAACCTGTTACAAGTCGCTATAAGCAAACGTTTTCTAGATATTTGGACTTGAAAATTTCAAGTCGATTATTTGATAATCGATGCGTGTTGAAGTTATTACCATTATTTTGCATTTTTCACAAGAATGCTTAGGAAATGAATTTGATGTTTAAGTAAATAGTTTTGGTAATTACATATTAAGTGACAGTTAAACGTTTGGTTGTTTTGTTGAAGTTTCTGTAAGTTTTAATAAAATGTGCAAGAAATATCAACATTTTATTTCAAGAAATTTTGAATATGTAGAATAAAATAAAATGAAGGAAACTGAATTGTATTCAAATAAATTTCTCAAAGTGTCCACCTTCAGCGAAGATACAGGCATTCAGTCTTCTAGTCATTAAATTTTGTACCCGCTCAAAAATTATTGGTGTGTTTCTTATTGTTTCACAGGCTCTACTATTCGGTTTCTTAGATCTTCCTCGTTCGCTACTGGAGTTTTATAAACTAGTGACTTCAAATGTCCCCAAAAATAAAAATCTAGAGGGTTTAGATCTGGGGACCTTGGTGCCCAAGCCTGGTTAGGTTCTTCTACACCCCTACCGATCCATCGATTTGGATAGACAGTGTTAAGGAACTCCCTGGCTACAACACTAAAATTGGCCGGAGCCCCATCATGCATAAACCACATGCGGATACAAATTTCTCATGGTACTTTCTGAAGTAGTCCTGGCAATTCATTTTCTAAAAAGTCTCTATAGGTTGCCTTATTCAGTCGGAACGGAAAAAAGAAAGGACCTGTCAAGTAATTATCAATTATTGCCGCCCATACATTTACAGAAAATTGATACTGATAATGTCATTCACTAACTGCGTGTGGATTTTTCCAGAGCCCAAACATGGTTGTTATGGAAGTTTGTGATAGCATTTCGGGAGAAGTTTGCCTCGTCCGTGAAGAGTACAAGTCTTAAAAATTGAGGATTTCCAGCCAATTTTCTCAAAAACCACTGACACATAGTGATGCGTTGGGGAAAGTCTCATGGCAAAAGAGCTTGTATCCTTTGAATATGGTATGGATGAAATTGTTGATTGTGGATAATTCTCCAAACTGTGGACTGAGTAGAATTGAGAGCTTCAGCAATAATTCTTGTACTTGTTTCTGGATTCTCCTCGAGAGCGTTCAAAACAGCTTCTTCCAATTCTGGGATTCGGACTGCTCGTGGTCTTCCAATAATATCAGCTGCCCTCTTAAAGCTTCCTGTTTCTGCCAAACGACGGCGGAGGCTGGTAGATGTTGGAGCTGAAGGCAGTACTCGATTAGGAAATCGCTCCTGGTAAATTCGTCTCGCTTCGCGCGCATTGCCATCCACAAGGCCATAAACGAAATTAATATCGGCTAAATGAGCATTATCGTTTAAATAATCAATTTTTTCAAAATTAGTGTTTTAAAACTTACAGAAACTTCAACAAAACAACAAAACGTTTAAATGTCACATAATATGTAATTACCAAAACTACTTACTTAAACGTCAAATTCATTTCCTAAGCATTCTTGTGAAAAATGCAAAATAATGGTAATAACTTCAACACGCATCGATTATCAAATAATCGACTTGAAATTTTCAAGTCCAAATATCTAGAAAACAGTTGCTTATAGCGACTTGTAACAAGGGTAGCTTTTCAACATAGATATGATAGAGAAATTGTTTTTTTTTACTGAAAAATGTGCTAGATGTACGCTCAAAAAAGTTATGAATCTTCAAATAAGAAAAAGACATGTAGGTGGCGCCCCCTACGAGTAAGAGCAATAATAACATCAGGTTCGACACCTCAGGGAACCTCTCAATACCAATGTTCATGTAATTGAGGTCAGTATTTCCAAAGTTATTTGAAAAAAAAGAAAATAGAAATAAAAATTCAACACCCTGTATCTTGGAAACGAAGCGTTTCCGAACATATATTCATTCGGACAATTCATATAAGAATATTGTGAGGAATCACCCCCTGAAGTTTGTCAAAGTACTTCTGACTCACCCTGTATATGAATTTAAATGAAAGCTTGTGAAAACATTTCATGGTACTCGATCGGCCAGGTTTTTTGCAGTCAGCTCTCAGACATGAGAAATGATTTGTTTTGGGACCAATATTCGCCCCAAACAAATCATTTTTCAATTTCGAAAGAAAAAATAAAAAAAAAAGCTGCCCGAACTGGGGTTTGATCTCACGCTATCACCCACGCTCCATATCGTGAACCACCTCCTTCTTCTTCTTCAAATAATTTATTAAACTGTTACTAGTACGGGACATCTACATTTCATTTACATATGTACATTTCTTTATATCACAAAATGTGTCGTCCTAGAAGGTCTAGTGGGCCGCAGGGATTTGTGATATGGAAATGGGGTCGGGGAGAATTCGTGGGTGCAATGTATCTTCCTTGTTCTGCAAGTTAGACGGTTACACCAACCTCCAAACGTCTCGTACGTCCCAGAACAGGGGCAGTAGGGGGACGTCGCGCTGGTCTTAGCGACTTTGCCCTATATCTAAGTGAAATGCTTTCTAAAATCTAAGCTATGTTCCTATTTCCTGCGTTGAACGCTTATACGGGAACTGAAGTGAAGGTATTGAGGTAGATAATTGAGAAAATAAAGTTTGGAGTGTTACTATTTAGTATGTTTCCCGGAAAAAGTGGGTAGGCAAAAAACCAGGTAGAGAGAAATTTGCTTTAGCCAGCGGCCGCTGTAATTAAGTGATGGCACCCATAATGTGCAACTGTACGCTCAGGTTAGTATGTGGTATCTTTCATGAAATAGAGCTGTGTTTTGGTAAATCAGCCCTCCGTACTTGCGGGGCTGGTTGTGGTGAGCTCTAATGCCGGTAATGTCTCGTGTCAATGGACTTTTAGGGAGAACCACCTCCTTAGACCACTTGACCAACTGGAGAGATAGGAAGTGACAAACGTATTTCGGAGATGTATCACATCGTTATGATTGCTTTTTCCGAAAAAAGGCCATAAAAAACGTATGCGCCACTTTTGCCCAGACAGTCAATGATTTTTCTTATGTTTGCTGTACTAACATTTTAAAAACATTTCATTCTGTTATAGTTTTCCCAATATCATTTGCAGAAGCATAAAAAAGTCTTGCGGCGAAATCCTGTGAGCAGCAGTGGCGGAGATAACTAATTTTATTTAGATATTTCAGGATTATAAAAATACTTCATAAATAATGAAAAATGAAAAAAAAAATCAAAGACAAGCTTCTATTTATACAAATACATTGAGAAAGGAAAATAATTTCTTTCATTGTTTGATGTAGGTTATTATTATATCCAAAAACGTATTTCGATCGGCACACACCAAGACCATAGACGCTACTGGTTTTTAATCTTTCAGAGCTATCAAAACACAAATATAACGCGTGATTTATGACCTCCCATCGTATAGACACACCTGCCAGCATTGATGTCCGACTTGATTGGCCTAGACGAATCGGTTGTACAACAGACAGCCGTCACTCAAGTGCACGTTGACTATCGGCTCTTTTGATCTACCGTTTGCCGTCGGCGAATGTTTACGAGTAGTACAGATCATTTTTCGTTCCGTTTCTTCGCATATACGCTCGTGTTAGCGAAGTGAGTTTTCATTTGCTCCCTATAGAAACAGCTTCTGCAATTGATATTGGATGGACTATACTCGATTGGTCAGGTTTTCTGCAGCCCGCTCTTAGCCTATAAGCTAACTGCTTCCGCTGACTCCACATCAGCAGGAATATCAGATGTATCACTAAAATCACTTTCTTCGTCCATTATTAACGCGATATTTTATAAATTTACGAAAATTATCCGATTACGGTTTTACAGTAATGGCGACTTCAATAATTGAAATTGTTACTATGCACCCTGAAAACCTGATATTTGTGCAAATTTTTCCTGGTAGGTATGTATTGCGATTTACTGAAATAATTTTGCTTAACCCTTTGGGGACTACTGGTTATCAGTGAAAACCACACAACTAATATCCACCCTATTATTTTCCTAAGGGTTTTACGTGGTGGCCCCGGTGTTTAATGTGTTGCCTACACATCATTTTTACTCTTCTTGTTGATTGCAACGATATTTGGTCGTCTTTAGTGACATTTATGATGCCGAATTGATAGCGTTTCGACCATTTAGTTCCTAGTGGTTAGCATCAGTGACCACGTCCTCCAGGATAATCCGGTATATCCTGTATATTTTTTGTTATTTAAGTCTCATTTTTATATTATTTGTTTATTTAAGTCTCATTTCAACTGGAGCTCATGTTAGTAAACACATTTCTATTAAAAAAATCTCATAATTTTTACACGCTTTATATTAGCTTCACTTGTATGTTTGTTTGTTTGTTTGTTTGTTTGTTTGTTTGTTTGTTTGTTTGTTTGTTTGTTTGTTTGTTTGTAACCGACTCCTTTGGGCACGATTTTGACCCACTTCCAGACGTCCGAATGATGTGAAATTTGGCAGGTGTACATAATTCCGGTGACAATGCATTAAGAAGTTTTTGTGTGAAAAAAAAAACCAAAATGGCGGCTCCAATATGGCGTACGAGTTTAGTGATTATGATCCGATTCACTTCAAAATTGGTATCTGAGGGTTTTCATAGTCGGAGATTATGATTCTCTTGTCAAAATTGGAATATTCAAATTGGGGGCTTCAGAATGGTGGACGAGTTTTGTGATTATGGTCTGATTCTATTCAAAATTGGTATGTGGGGGTTTTTGGGGTCGTTTATTATGATTCTTTCGTGAAAATTGAAAAATTCAAATGGCGGCTTTAAAATGGCGGCCGAGTTTTGTGATTATGGTCTGATTCTATTCAAAATTGGTATGTGGGGGTTTTTGGGGTCGGAGATTATGATTACCTAATTTGATAAGATTATTCAATTCTTTAATTTGCAAAAAAATAATTAAAATAATAGTTTAAAAAAAATCAATAACACGCTTTTTTGAATAAACCACACTAAAAAGTAGGAAATAAATAATAGTTTAAAAAAACTAAAAAACACGCTTTTATAGAAAACCAGACTAAAAAATAGAAAATAAGAAAAAAAATTATTTTATTTAAAAAAAGCGTGGGGTGCATGGTATGAATAATTATATAGTACATTACACACCTAGGGCAGTAAAGTAAGAAATGTCTCAGATCACAGGTAATTGTTGACCGAGGCGATACCATGCACCCCACGCTTTTTTTCTATTTTTTTAGATTGGTTTTCTATAAAAGCGTGTTTTTTAGTTTTTTTAAACTATTATTTTTTACTTTCACCATTTAAGAATTAATTTAGACCTCAAAGGGTTAATGCTGAAACTTCTCGCGCGTGCAAAAAAGAGTCGCTTAATATTCTTGTTTTATAAATAACTATTACGTGATTCAATTATGTATATATTTCCACGCATATATCCCTTTCGCATGGTTCACCAACCCAAATAGAAAATAGAGCAGTCATACGCAGTTACTTCAAATAAAAACCCCATCAAAGTCAATATCGCCATCAAAGACATGTAAAAAGCCAGTCGGCGGCGTGCAGAACACAAATTTTCTCGAAGGATCAAATGACTCGAAGGTAAAGCTCCAGTCTAAGCCGAGTATTACGCGTCCCGTCCGTCTCGCACCCGTTCCACTCCCGTTTCCCTTCTCTCTCTCATTCTCGATGGCTGATGCCAGGTGCCATGCTAAGCTGGCTAGATTCTTGCGGATTTATCTTGTGTCGCTGCTGGATCTCGTCTCAGCCAATTGATTTAGAGGAAATGTAAAAGAACGGGAAGAAATTAAAGGCGGATTAGTGACAGATATGTCGATGGGAAATGTGTTGAACGATTAGATCGAACCTCGTCGCGGTTTACACTCCGAATCCGAGAGATTTCCCAGTCTCCGTTTCAATTTTGCGAGATTACTGTACAGTCGGATCATTTAGTCTGGTCGTACACGCCATAAATAGCAGAAGTTAGAAAAGCAAAAAAAGCATCCATTTGTGATATTGAAGGAAAGCGTGTTGTGTCGTTCACAAACGTTCACTGGTTGTAGAACAAATGAAAAAAACCCAAAATATTTATTTGCTTTAAGTTAAAGGAGAACTGGAGCACTTGATATAAGAATACATTTAATTTGTTGAAAATATGAACAGGATGTTCATAAAATCAGATGTGGATCATCTGCGACTGAAAGATTAACTTTAGTCACTATCTCCCATCGAATGTTTCCCTTTTCAACATGAATACATTTCTCCGAACAGAATACTGTGAAATTTTTGAATCTGTTGGAACATGAACAATGGGATAATATTTACAAAGAAAATAATATTAATAATGCTTGGAACAACTTTTTGAATACCATCAGTGGTTTTATAGATTATTGTTTCCCTGTTAAAAAAATAGTCATCAATTAAAGACCTAAAAAAAGGGTCTGGTTTAACGAGGAACTTCTGCATTTAAAGCAACAACTTACACTCATTTCTGACTTGGCAACCAATAATCCGATATACCATCAACCAAGAGCAGAGCTACAGAAACGTTACTGCAGTGCATTGTCAGAGGATAAGAAACAATATAATGATAAACTGATAATGGAAGCAAATAATAAATCGGCATGGAAAATTATAAATAATCTGAGAGGGGTTAGTCTTAAAAATATGGATATCAACATTCACGATGAAAATGAAAATCAGTTGACTGCCTTTGAAATGGCTGAGCAGTTCAACATCCACTTCACCAGAGAACCACCTTCTGTAAATCAGCATGATGCAGATTATTTAAAATTGAATGTGCCAGTGTCGACTAGATCTTTTTTCTTAAAGCCAGTTTCACCTACAGATGTAAAAATTTTAATTGGTAATTTAAAATCTTCCAACTCAAGTGGATCTGATGAAATATCAAATAACTTACTAAAAAAATCGATTGTAAGTTTATGTGAACCACTGGTTTTTCTCATCAATCTCTGTTATTCTGAAGGAATTTTCCCGGAATGTTTGAAATTGGTGGTGGTTCTGCCATTATATAAAAAAGGTGATTCTTATGACTTTTCCAATTATAGAGCCATCAATTTATTGTCAAGTCTCTCTAAACTCATTGAATTGGACATCAATAATCAACTTTCATCATTTTTGTGGGGCCAAGGACTTTTATTCAGACATCAGCATGGATTCCGTAAAAATATGGGCACAGAATCTGCTCTGTGTGAATTCCAAAAATGTCTTGTTGACAATCTTGATAAAGGAAAATATGCTCTTGGTCTCTTTATCGACTTTTCAAGAGCTTTTGATCTAGTAAATCATAGGATCTTATGTAACAAGTTAGAATTGTATGGAGTTAGGGGGGTATCGCTGAAATTATTTGAATCATATTTAAATGGTAGAAGTCAGGTTGTTAGGCTGAATGATGTTCTGAGTAGGCACCGTACAATAATCCAAGGTTTACCTCAAGGCTCTGTATTAGGACCCTTATTATTTAATATTTTTGCAAATGATCTAATCACTCTTATGGAGAAAAACCAAGATATAAAAATAGTGTGTTACGCAGACGACACCAATTTATTAATTTTTGAAAAAAGCATAGACATGTTACTGCTTAAAACTTTAAGGGTTTATGATGAGATTATTCGGTGGTCACAAAAAAACTTTCTATTATTAAATCGTGACAAAACAGTCACAGTGTTTTTTGGGCGCTCCAAACAAAGGCCACCCGTGTATTCGAAAATACAGAAAAAGAAATAATTTGTAGTGATAAAGTAAAACTTTTAGGAGTAACTTTTGACAAACATCTGCAATGGGCAGATCATATAGAACTAGTATCCAATAAGTTGAGAAGCAGTTGCTACAGCATAAAATACATGAAAAACCACTGCAGTAAAAATGTCTTGCTTTCTCTGTACTTTGCACACTTTCAATCACACATGAAATATGGTATTTTGAATTGTGGAAACAGTGCCGGTATGAATCGAATTTTTACTCTTCAAAAGTATGCAATTCGAATTATTGAAAGCATTGATATGAATACCAGCTGTCGTCAATACTTTACATCTCTTGGTATACTAACAGTTTACAGTTTATATATACTAGCACTTACATCTATAAGAATAAACATAAGTTTGCAATAGATAACACTCACTGTTATAACACCCGTCACAGAAATTTCTTACAACCTGATTATCATCGCACATCGCTGTACCAAAGAAACTTCTATTGTACTGGTTGTAACTTTTACAATATACTTGATATACATATAAAATCATCCCCCAATGTTATATTTTCAAATCAAAGCTGAAAAAATTCCTAATCAGAAAGAGTTTTCTCATTAAATGATTTCTTTTTGTGATAATATATATATTTTTTAACTTGTGTTGAACTATTTATTTAGTATTTATATATATATATATATATATATATATATATATATATATATATATATACATGTAATTGTTAACTTATCCTTTCCCGATGTAACTGTAATTTTGACGTTTTTAATCATTTATGTAACCTGTGTGCATTTAAATGATGAAATAAATATTATTATTATTATTATTTAAATATAAAAAATGCAGACAGAAATACATTCAGGGGCGGTCGTATCCATCACTTCAAGGGGCGGCATCTAGTGGGGTATATAGGGTGTTAAAGATGTCAATTGACTATTGAAAACTTTTTTAATTTTAATAAAAAAAAAACGATTTTGGCGATGTCACCAGTTGTACAAGTAGTAGCTATTGTTAGACCATACTCTTTTTGTGTTTAAACAAAAAATTATCAGAAAAGATATATATTTAAATTATTATATTACTAAAAAAAATCATACTATACTTTTTCAATCCCGCCACTGGTCACTAGGGTAGAAGTAGTCAATAAAATACCGTACTTTCAAACAAAAATAATATTCATACTTACAAACACTATCTTTTCCTGATGTCCAATATAGTCACACTGTCTGCTTTTTTTATTCCCAATAAGACCAAAAGAGTACATATAATATTTTGAATATTATACGGGGGTCCCAGTGATATGTTGTTACCGTCGACAGAAATGTGTTTCTAGTTCCAAAACTGAATCGAGATACATAGCCGCATCAGAAGCAGCTCAAGAAATAGTTTGGTTGAGAATTTTCCTGCGAGAAATTGGATTTGAAATAAATGAAGTAACTTCGTTGTATGTTGACAACCGAAGTGCCATTCAGTTAACAAAAAATGTTGAACTTCACAAGCGACGTAAAATACCATTTCATTCGAGAAAAGGTTGAGGATAATTCAATTGATATGTTGATTCCAAGAACCAATTTGCAGATATTTTCACGAAGTCGTTATCAAGAGATAAGTTTCTGAAAAACAGAAGCGCCTTGGGTATACTTTCCAGTCAGTCATCAAAGAGTGGGAGTGTTGTTGCTTGAAGGTACTTTGATAAATGATTAGCATACAGTGTATTTCGAATGTTGGTTATTATGTATTTTCTGTACGTTAATAGAAGGTGTAGTTTTTTGAATATATAATTTTAAATATTAGTTCTTCCACTGATTGCATCAAAGACAACTGTTCAAAGGTGGATCTAGTCAACTTCGATTTAGCAATAGCAAAAGGAATAAGAATAACAATAAACGTAAGAAAAATTATATACTGAGCCCGTGATTGAAATTTAGCAATAACTTTAAGTATGACAAGTGACAGTTCGCTCAGTTCTGTGTTCTAGTAAATATGACTTATTTGGCTATTTTCAATTTGAAATGTGTTTTGTTTATATTGCGATCATGGATATGAACAAAAGGAAAAACATCGACGGAATTGCAAGTATATCTCAGCTGTTTAATTGAGATAAAAAAATTGACATGGAACTATGGAACATGAATTCGTATCTGTCAGTTATCATGATATACATTGCCCATGCGCATTGTAGACCATATTTCAACGATAGCCGTAAGATTCTCAAAGTTGGAATATTCAAGGTCGCCTTCCTTGAGTTATCGTTATTGCTAAAATTAATATAGTTCACTGAGTGAAACCATTTGATCCAACAGTTTCAACTCTTAACGTTATCGCTATTGCTATTACTATTAATAATAATAATAGTAATAATATACTTTATTGTCATTGAGAATAAATCTTGTTCACAAAGCTTGTGAAAAAAAAATATAAATGTAAATATAGAAATATAAAATGTAAATATAAAAACACCTACGAAAAAGTAAAGTTAGAACATACACTATAAAGTTCATCGTCGAATTTGGTATCAACATGGTTGTGTGCAGTTTTGTTTAAAAATATTATCAAAACTTATATAATAACATATAAACATATACAATTATATATAATATTACATAAATGAACACACCTATTACACCAAACAAACAAACATTTATATCCAAGCAAGAATATAAACAAAAATCTTATATAACATATATTCAAATATGCACATTTTTAACCGACCAAACCAAAAAGGTCACGCATAACTTTTTACTTAGGCGTCCGATTCCGATAATTTTTTTTTCAGTGGATAGGGTGTACTTCTGTACTTCGAAGGTGGTCCCATTTGAATTTAAAAGATGAAATCCACCCCTAAGGGTAGCAAAATGAAGGATATTGATCACTCACCCTCTGAATTCTGGTCCGTTAACCGATTCTATCAGGCATAACTTTGTACTGGGTTCTTCGATTTGGATGATTCTTTCTTTAATAGATAGGGTATACCTTATATTTAGATTTCGAATGGAATTATATACCCTTACGGGTAGAAAAATAGGGGATAATTGATTTTTCACTTATGAACATTGGCACACACATACATAGTTGACAATGACAGATCGCTACTGACATTATTTCTGTTCCACATCCGTCAAAACCATTATATTCTATGAGAGGATGGAATGATATACAAAGTAATGAAATAAACTAACCAGAACAACAAAAATAATTTATATCACAACAAATAGTAAAAGTAGATAATCATATTATTTAACTGGTAATAGTTGAAGTGAGGTGGGTAAGCAAGTATTTTGGAAGTATTCAAAAAACAAGTAGGTAGTTATTAGTATATTTTAGCCATAAAAAATGGAAAAATAAAAACTTTTTAACAAAAAATTAAACCGATGAAATACGGAACTGAAAAGTAAAAAATAAAATAAACCTCCTTAGTCTCAGTAACTAAGCTCCTAAACTAATGTAAGTAACTAATTTTGAGTCGGCGCCAAACAAACAATCAACGAACATCATTAAATTACTTCAAAAAAATTATCAGAATGTCACCGCGCAACTCGATGCCATCATTTTACGCCTTACCTAATTCATTTGCTTGTTTGTTTGGCGGCGACTCAAAATTAGTTACTTACATTAGTTTAGGAGCTTAGTTACTGAGACTAAGAAGGTTTATTTTATTTTTTACTTTTCAGTTCCGTATTTCGTCGGTTTAATTTTTTGTTATAAAGTTTTGTCACGTAAATTCATCATTATAGAACTCTTGCAAATTATAATAGGGTCTATCAGCCAGAAATGTTTTTACTCTTATTCTAAACATTTTGTTGGTCAAATTTGCCTGTCTCGTATCTGGGGGCGAGTGATTAAACATCTTTACCCCATTGTAATAAATAGAATCCCTGGCCAAATTTGTTAAAGGAATTGTCAATTTCAACGCGGTGGAATAAGAATTGCACGAAGCCTCGAATAGGGAAATATTTTTGTAAATGAGACGAACCGATTCCAAAATGAACAAAGCAATCACTGTTAAAATCTTTTCCTCAACGAATTTGTGTCTGCACGAATCACGAGGTTTGATCTTACCCATATACCTGATAGCCCGTTTCTGCAGTACGAATACAGACAGAAGTGCTGATGAATTGCATACTCCCCAAAACGGTATTCCCTAACGTAGGTGAGATTCTAAGAGGGCGTAATACACCGTTCTGGCAGTTTTAATTTCCAAATTTATTGAAGTTACTCTCACTGCATAACATCCAGAAGAAATTTTACTTTCAAGATGTTTGATATTTTCAATAAATTTGAGCTTATTGTCAATGTGAATACCTAGAAATTCAGTTTGAGTCTCGTTCTTGATCACTAAGTTATCACCAAATGACAGGTCATCAAGAGCACATCTGAATGATTTAATGTTTGTTTTAGTAATATTGAAGGATAACAAATTAGCATTGCAAATAAAAGTTGACTACATCCACCTTAACACTAAGTATACTATTTTGAAGTTCTTTCTTTCCTTCTTCTGGTTTCTTGAACAGAGAAATAACTTCGAAATTATATAAAAAATATCCTTAGAATTAACGATTTCACTGCTACTATATTTTCCCCCGAGAAATAAGTCCGTCGAAATTTTTAATTATCGGTCGTTATAAATCCCGGGAAAAGAAACTCCAGAAATGACTAGGGGGAAGCAGTAAGTGAAAAACGAAATGGCTCCGGTTCTTATTCCGGCTTCTTATGTTGATTGCTTAGGAGTTGAGTACGGGCCCGAATAGCCGAATCAGGGCAGAAACTCGTTTAGTTCGGATTAGAGAGCCAATGTCTCGTACATTTCGAATGGGACCACGGTAGCTCCCCTAGTCGCCCCACTCACACGGTACGCTGCTTTTAGCTAATTAAATAGTTTTATTATTCGAGGGAAGTGACGAAGAAACTGCCTTAAACATATTGTGTAATCGTCACGATCGGGGTTCCCTTTTCGTATAATGCGGAATTTTGGCTTTTACGACGGGACATTTAACGACAACTATGTTCATTCCACTCCAGTTTGGGTTTTTTTAGTGCCTTGCGCGGCTTTAGAGGTGTTACCGACAAGTCAGGAAGAAGGTTCGTCTTTCTTTAGTGAATTCCTCTAATTCTACAAATTCTATATTTACCTACTCATATTTTCACCATCTGCATCAGCTTATATCTTCATTTCAAAAAAACTTAAAAAAAAACAAAAAATAATGGATGACAAAAGGCTTGCTTACTTCTATAACAACAAAAAATAATGTATACAGGGTGATTCAGAAAAACTTCCTCACAATATTCTAATATGAATTGTCCAAATAAATGTATGTCCGGAAACGCTTCGTTTCCAAGATACAGGGTGTTGAAGTTTTATTTTTATCATCGTTTTTATTAAATAACTTTCGAAATACTGACCTTAATCAAACAAAAATTGGTATTGAGAGGTTTTTTGAGGTGTCGAATTCGAACCTGATGTTATCATTGCATGTTATCTCACTCGTAGGGGGCGCCACCTACACGTCTTTGTCTTTTTTGAAGATTCATAACTTTTTTGAGCGTACCTCTAGCACATTTTTGGTTTTTACATATTATGTGACAGTTAAACGTTTTGTTGTTTTGTTGAAGTGTCTGTAAGTTTTGAAACCCTAATTTTGAAAAAATGGATTATTTGAACAATAACGCTCATTTAGCCGATATGCATTTCGTTCATGGCCTTGCGGATGGCTATGCGCGCGAAGCAAGACGTATTTACCGGAAGCGATTTCCTAATCGAGTACTGCCGTCAGCTCCAACATTTACCAGTCTCCACCGTCGTTTGGCAGAGTTAAGAGGGCAGCTGATATTATTGGAAGACCACGAGCAGCCCGAACCCCAGAATTGGAAGAAGCTGTTTTGAACGCTCTCGAGGAGAATTCAGAAACAAGTACAAGAATAATTGCTGAAGCTCTCCATTCCACTCAGTCCACGTTTGGAGAATTATCCAAGATCAACAATTTTATCCATACTATATTCAAAGGGTACAAGCTCTTCTGCCACGAGACTTTCCCCAACGCATTACTATGTGTCAGTGGTTTTTGAGAAAATTGGCTGGAAATCCTCAATTTTTAAGATATGTACCCTTCACGGACGAGGCAGACTTTTCCCGAAATGCTATCACAATCTCTCATAACAACCATGTTTGGGCTCTGGGAAATCCGCACGCAGTTAGTGAAAGACATTATCAGAATCAATTTTCTGTAAATGTATGGGCGGCAATAATTGATAATTACTTGGTAGGTCCTTCCTTTCTTCCGTTCCGACTGGATGACGCAACTTACAGAGACTTTTTAGAAAATGAATTGCTGCGGGACTACTTCAGAATGTACCATTAGAAATTTGTATCCGCATGTGGTTTCCTTAACACTGTCTTTCCAAATCGCTGGATCGGTAGGGGTGTAGAAAAACCTAACCAGGCGTGGGCACCAAGGTCCGCAGATCTAAACCCGCTAGATTTTAATTTTTGGGGACATTTGAAGTCACTAGTTTATAAAATATAAAACTCCAGTAGCGAACGAGGAAGATCTAAGAAACCGAATAGTAGACGCCTGTGAAGCAATAAGAAACACACCAATAATTTTTGAGCGGGTACGAGATTCAATGACTGGAAGACTGAATGCCTGTATCTTCGCTGAAGATGGACATTTTGAACAATTCATTTGAGTACAATTCAGTTTCTTTTATTTTATTTTATTCTACATATTCACAATTTCTTGAAAGAAAATGTTGATATTTCTTGCAAGTTTTATTAAAACAAATACAGATTTTGCACCCTCGATACAAAAATAACTATTTCAAACGAGTAGAATAGGTGGCGCCCCCTACAGAAAAACAAAACAACTTACTCAAACGTCATATTTATTTCCTAAGCATTCTTGTGAAAAATGCAAAATAATGGTAATAACTTCAACACGCATCGATTATCAAATAATCGATTATCAAATAATTTTCGAGTCCAAATATCTAGAAAACTGTTGCTTATAGCGACTTGTAACAGAGATAGCTTTTTACGTAGATATGATAGACGAATTGATTTTTTCACTGAAAAATGTGCTAGAATTACGCTCAAAAAGTTATGAATCTTCAAAAAGAAAAGACGTGTAGGTGGCGCCATCTACGAGTAAGAGCAATGATAACATCAGGTTCGAACTCTACACCTCAAAAAACCCATCAATACCAATTTTCGTTTAATTAAGGTCAGTATTTCGAAAGTTATTTAAAAAAAAATGAAAATAAAAATAAAACTTCAACACCCTGTATCTTGGAAACGAAGCGTTTCCGGACATATTCATTTGGACAATTTATATTAGAATATGGTGAGGAATCACCTCGTGAGTTTTATCAAAGTACTTCTGACTCACCCTGTATATAAAACTACGGAATGATCCTAATAATTTGAATTTGAAAAATCAATACATATCTTACAGAATAAACTAGAAAGGATAATCACAAAAAGAAAAAAATTACACTCAATGAAGATTATTGAAAAATATAACAATTTTTCACAGAATTATTTTAAGCTTGTTTTTAAGGTGTAATGCGAGGCTCATTCCTCACACCACCCCCTTTTCCAGTACACAATTGCATTGTTATAAATACCTAGTTGAAATTAATTATTGAAATTTTCGAATGTAAGATAATACTAAATACTCCCATAAGCTCAGGCAGGAGGGAAGGATCAAAAACAAATTGAAACCGACTACGTACTGAGTCATCGCCTCAGGCGGGGACACGCCCTTCGATGCGTTTGAATCATCAAGCGCGTGTTCATGCAATTTTAATTGTATAGTAGCTCCTAAGTTTGTACATACTAGGTTTAGTCAAAATGTAACTGATAATATGAAATAAAATACTTTTGGATTGGATTGGATTGGTTAAAATTCAAAATACAACATCTGAACTCAGGATATTGAAACATGGAGTTCCTCAGGGCTCTGTCCTTGGACCGTTACTCTTTATTGTTTATATAAACGACATCTGTCAGCACATGCTACAGGACACTACCACCATTCTTTTTGCTGACGATACATCACTCATCAATACTTCTCCAGATTTTTATAGCCTCAAAATTCTAGCTGACAATTCGATTGACTTTGCTAGAAATTAGTTCCCTGCTAATTTCCTACAACTCAATGGTGAAAAAACGCAACAGCTGATTATTTCCAGTAACAATAAGTACACCTCAGGAGCACACTGCAAGCTTTTTGGAATAACAATCGATCACACTCTCAGCTGGTATTATCATACTGAAAAACTGAACAGCAAGCAGTAAAATATAAAAATCAATGAAATATGTTTAAAATTAGATTATATCTATTCTAAGGATTCATATAGTTTATCAATAAATGATACTCGATAAGCAAATTAATACTTGTTTCGAGAAATAAACATAAGTAGGACATATACATATATGTATAGAGGACATGTAGGACTCATTTGTACTAGGTATTTGTAGAACATAAAGAATAAAGATTAAAATTCACAGTATGATAAGCAAGAATGAGTACATGTTAAAATGGGTGGTGTTTATAAGTATTTTGTTGATTAATAGCTATAACAATAATAATAATAGTTGATAAGAGGTACAGTTAGTCATTAGTCACACGAAATATTGTGTGTTCTCTGTTAAGTTTTTAATCATTTCCCTGGGTTTATTGAAGATATGTTTTTTTAATTCTTTTTTGAATGGTAATAGGCCATTCCATGTTTTGACGGTGTCAGGTAGCGAGTTATACAGCTTGGGTGCCATGTATGAATAAGATCTTTTTGAAACCGACTTATGTACAACTGGGATTGTGTGAAGATGCCGTTTTCGTGTGCAGTAGGTGTGGATAGGTATTTTGGCTGAGTGTCTGTTTTGGTGGTATTTTAAATTGACTTTATAAAAATATAATTGCCTTAAGTCGAAATCTATTTCTCTGAATTTGAAACTTTATAACAAGTTCGCGCCTTGAATGATAATTGTTGTAAGATTAACGTGGAAAGTTTCCTCACAAATAAATGTTTTTATAGTGTAGAAGAATTTCTGAATGCATGAAAAAAAATTTACATAACTTTTACCATTTATATATTCATTTATGTTTTTTTTACACCAAAATATTTTTAAATGTTATTTTTAAACACATGTATGTCGATAATGTTAGCCCGTGATTGTCTTGCAATATTTGGGTCTAGATTTTTATTAAAAGTTCTCGAAGGACCTGAGTTCGCTTTCAAATAAACTAAATAGTTGTTATTTGATTCCAAAGGATTGACAATGTGTTTGACTTTTTAATATATATATATTATATCAAAATTATCTCTGACAACATTCAATTTTTCCTAAAGGTCACTAAACTATATACATAGTGTTAAATACCTAACAGATGAAATGAATGTTATTACATATTATCCTATCTTATATATTTTACATATTATCTTCCATAGATAATATTTCTGTACAAATTGACGTGCTATAAACCGATGTGTAAACTAGCCAAATAAAATCTATTCTATTCTATATATTTTCTTTGGGGTCGAAGATCAGGTCCCGAAAACCTCCATATACCAATTTTGAATAGAATCACAGAGATTGTCCGCCATCTTAGAGACACCATTTTGATTTTATAAATGTTGACAAAAAGTTCATAATCTTCCAAACCCCCACATACCAATTTTTACTCGAATCGGACCATAAACACAAATCTCGTCCGCCATCTTAGACATATCTAACAAAAATTCCATAATGCATTGTCATGGGAACTATGAACACCTGCAATATTTCACGTTAATCGGGCAACTAGAATTTAACTTGCAAGATTTGATTACAGACAAAGAGACACTGGGACAGGTGAAACTAAACAAAAGCTTGTAAAAATATGAAGCAATTCTTTCTGAAATGTTAATGGGGATATATAATGTATTTCATATCGGATAAAGCCAGCAGTTTCATTTTTCTCGTGAAGAACCAGATTACCCAAGTCTTTACCCTCATTTATTTAAAAGGTAAAATAGTTTTTTATTGCATAGTTGGAATAACTCAATCAGGGCCATGAAACCTGAAACGCATTGATGTGAACTGTTTCAGAAATAGACGGAACGATCCCAATAATTCTTCGTACTGAGCTTTGTAGCGTTATCAGAGGGCATATCATGCGGCTGGTGTTTTAAATCCGATAGCATTTTATTTCAATTTTGTGCGATTTTAAAGCTTACTCTTAAATTAGCACGGTGTTTAGCCTAATGGATTTCCAATACACGCCATTATATCCATATCTAAAATGCACCCGTTCCACAGGTAGCTCGTTCACACCGACGATAATTATGTGATACGTTCCAAGCTGTATAAAAACGGGGGACAGAGAAGTGAAACCCCCTTATTTTGACGACCAGTTCAGCGTAGCTGGATGAGGAATGCAATAATCATACATCAACATCGAAGGATATATTCATCTATCAGAAAAAAATAATAAGAACTATGCTTAACCTAAAAAATGACACCTCTTGCAGACAATTGTTCTTCGAACTAGGAATTATGAGTGTTCATTGTGCCTACATACAGGGTGTTTCATAATTGAATGCTGCTGGTGAAGGGCGATAATCCTTGGATGATTTTAAGAAAAATTCTTCATATGTACATAGGTCAGCAACCGCTTTATTTCTGAAATACAGGATGTTGAAATTTAACAAAAAAATCAGTTCTTCCCCAATATCTCTGAAATCGCTCTGGTTTTTTTTCAGTATTGGTATATGCAAAGTACGCATAAAAATACATTTTTTCCATTATAAAGTATTTCTTAGTTTTCATAAGTGGCGTCCCTGTTAACATGCCCTGCCATATTTTTGATCAAATTAATGATACGCCACTGTTTTTTTCCAAATAAATATTATTCTGTAATAAGCATCTATCTTCTCATAAAAATGATCTCATGCCTTTTTTTCGTCCGGCGGACGGTTTTCGATTTAGAAAATAAAATACATTCATTTGCTTGTCCCTATTCGATTTGTTCTCTCAGTCTTAATTTCACAATTGTGATAACCAAAGGATCTAGGCCAGATTTTTATAATTTTATGGTAACTATTATTTAGTTTTTGTAATGAGTACGCATAAAAATACATTTTTTATTTTTTAAAAGATAACTATTATGAACAAAAATACCAAAATCAAATTAACTGTTCAAAATGTCTGCCTCCTGCAAGTATGCATGCTTCACCCCTCCTTGTCATTGACTCGCGTAATCTTTGGAAAATTCCTGAAGTATTCCTTATTGCTTCACAGGAAACTATTACGCGGTTCCGCAATTCTTCCTCAGTTAGAATTGATTGACTGTACACCAAAGTCTTAAGATGTCTACAAAGAAAATAATCAAGACTGTTTAAGTCTGGGGATCTAGCTGGCCATTACTCTGTTCCCCCACGACCTATCCAGCGATTATGAAAGTTTTGGTTTGAATATTCGCGTGCCAGAGTACTAAAATGAGCAGGTACACCATCGTGCATAAACCTCATACGATTTCGCATTAAAATAGGGACATCTTCCAACAGAATTGGCAAATTATCTTCAAGAAATCGGCGATTTTGTATTCTTTCGATTGTTGCATTCGAAAATATTAGATTGAATTTATTTCGCTGATCAGTCGAAAACAGTGATAGCTTCCGAGATCAATAATTAGTTTCCAATTTTTCAATAGTTAACTTGGTAACCGTATTATTCTTCGCATGCAATTTCAATCAACCAGTACAAAATATAACAGATATACGGATGGATAATCAAGTATTTAACTGGACCACTGTAGATATGTCGGTCTAATATATATCTTAAACCTATTTGCACAATGTTTGCAATTTATGGCCAAATTATGAAAAAACAAATCACTTGTACAAAAAAAATGTTCCGTTGAACAATGACGGTTTCAAATCTCTTGCGTCACGTAAAATATTAGTCGTAATTTTAATTGCAATTTGCATAACTTTTGCAATTATTTCAAAAGTTGTAAAAATGCAAAAAAATATATTGGTGGATAAATAGGTTCCGTTTTTAGTATGAGGTTGCAAAGTTACATATCCACTAAGACCGGTATTCTCTTTATTTGCAACCACAATAAAAAACTTTTGTAGTTATTTCAATGCTTGTGTGTAGTGAAAATGGGAGCGTCGATAAAAAAGTGTAATAAATAAATTATGCGTTTTTCAGAAATGGTTGCAAATGTACGTGAATATTATAAACTTTTTTCCGTTCACTTATCCAATTTACAGAACGTTTGTAATTTTTTCAAACAAATTACAATAAAAAACTCAAACATATGAAAAAAACAAGGTTCCGTAACTTTCACAAGGTTGCAAACTTAATCCATGTTGTAAAACACCATAACTATAGGTATGCCTAGTTTGCAGAACTTTTGCAATTTTCAGTGCAATAATAAAGCATGAAAACGTTTTTTGAAATTAAAACAATGTTCCGTTCATCGCTGACTTCTGCAAAATTTTATACTTTGTTTTCATTGATGCACTAACATACCATTCAAGTTTGAAAACTTTTGGAATTAATGTTAATTGATTGTCTATACAGTGAATAACTTTCGGTACAATGATTTTCAGGAAAAATAAAAAAACAATAGTATACGGGGGGACACATTTTGACATATTCACATTTGATGTTACTTCCACTATCGCACCCCCAGAGCATGTCACCATTTTTTTTCAAATGGATCAGCCTATATTGTTTCGCATTATCAGATGCTTCATGATGAGCAGATTTCAACAAATTATAAAACATATGGTCTGACGCATATGGTTCGGGAGCTACAAATTATTTGGTTGAAAACGAGCCACCCTGAATAACTTTTGAAACAATGATTTGCAGTAAAAATAAAAAAAATAGGTCAACAATTTATACAGGAGGCCACATTTTGAAATATTCGTTCTAGAGACAAATGAAGCAATAAATCAGAAAAAGATATTTTTTATTAAATTCTTGAATCAAAAACTGATGACTTGACAATGAGAAGAAAAAAAATTTCTATAGTAGATGTTCAAAAACGTTTCCACCAACTTCCATACAATGGTACAAACGAGCTTCCATTGCCGCCCTCACATGGTTGAGAATCTCGGGAGTTATTTCTCTGCAATGCCTAATGATATTCTCTCTCAAATCTTCTAATGTTGTTGATTCTATCTCATACAATTTAGACTTCAAATGACCCCATAGAAATAAATCTACATGAGTGAGATCCGGAGACCTTGGTGGCCATTCTGTAGGACCTCTTCTGCCAATCCAGCGACCAGGAAAATGATCATCCGAAAATTGTCGCACTGGAGCTGCACCATCCTGCTGAAAAACTATTTCTTGTTCGAATAAATTTATATCCTCCTCAATTGCCCTATTGATGCACGGTATTATTGGACTCTCCAACATATTCAAATATTTCTCATCGATAAAAAAGGTCCTATGATGTGGTCACCTAAAATTCACGCCCAAACATTCAGTTTTTGAGGTCGTTGGGTATGAACTTGAGGGTATAAATGAGGATTCGTATCACTCCAATATCGACAATTTTGCCGATTCACCTCTCCATTCAAACTAAACGTACTTTCATCCGAAAAACAAATTTTATTCAAGAAATTCTGATGCAAGTTGATCCGTTCAGTGAGACTTTTACAAAACTCGATACGTCTATCGAAATCATCTTCGTTCAATTCATGAACTAGTCTAATCTTATATGGATGAAATTTGTACTTATGAAGGATCCTGAAAACATTTGTACGACTGATTCCTGATTCTCGAGATAACTTAGTGAGAGATTGCGTATTTTCCATTAGTCCAACGTGCCCTAAAACCGCAATAGAAATAGCTTCATCGTTGACAACTCCTGAACGGTTATGCTTTTTATTGCTAACAGATACAGTTTCCATAAATTTGTTCAATAATTCCAAAACGTATTTGTGTCGTACATTTCTTCCTGGATGATTATCATTGAACATACGGGCAGCAGCTCTAGCACTATTTCCATTCTGGTAGTACAAAGTCACTATTTCAATCCGTTCTCGAAGCGTATAAACCATTGCTTCTCAAGAATTCACAAACACAGAAACACCAATTGTAACTTGACCTGGTAGGTAATCGTTATTGTAGAATGAGACAAATACAAAATGAAGAGAATTTCGAATTCAAACTTGACTAGGCAAAATAAGACTTTTTTGAAGTATACTTCAAAAAAACACCTATGAAACCTAGGTAACAGATTGTACAGAAGTTCATTGGGGTGGCTCGTTTTCAACTCAAATAATTTGTAGCTCCCGAACCATATGCGTCAGACCATAATTTTATACTTTGTTGAAATCTGCTCATCATGGAGCATCTGATAATGCGAAACAATATTGGGTGATTCATTTTTTTTAAAATGGTGACATGCTCTGGGAGTGCGATAGTGGAAGTAACATCAAATGTGAATATGTCAAAATGTGTCCCCCTGTATACTATTGTTGACGTGTTTTTTTATTTTTCCTGAAAATCATTGTACCAAAAGTTATTCAGGGTGGCTCGTTTTAAATGGAATGCACTGTATGTACTGGCCTAGTATAAACAAATAATATTTTGGTCTATAGCACCTACACGAAACATCCTGTATTATATCAAAATGTAGCTCTGACGATCTCCTAAAACTTTTGCAGAATACATTTTTGTCTATCTCCTCCAACCAACCAGATATTGCCTGTCACATTTAATTTGGAACACCCGGCATTTTATACTATTCGGAATTCTTTGGCATTTCTATTACATGTTCAGGAACATAAAGAAAGGATGAATATTCTATTATATTTGAAAATTACGCTATCGCTTGCACCGGTCGATTTCTTTTTCCTGTCCCGAAATTCTAGAGAAATTGCAATCAAAAACAACAACCAAAAGCCATGACCATCTACACAGAACCGACACTATCATTAAGCGTGATTTCACGACTGGTTTCGTATATTAATTATCTAATTCAGTTTTATGCATTAACGGGGAGGGTTAGTGCGATGTAAATGACTCCGATGGCAGCACATGTAATTTGGCGCGGTGAATGGACCCGATCAATCACTGGCACCCAATTAATGCGCGCCGCATTTGTCCGATCATGTGTGCGAAGCCTTATCTGGTAAACTCCGGTTTACTGACTAATAACGGGATTAAACGTTCTTTGTAGTTTTATGCACCCAGATAGTTTCGTTTACAGTGATGCCAATCGTGATGAAATGATGATAGTTCATTGGATTGTTATTCCTATGAAGTGTCAGTATTTTTCATTTATTTTTCAGCTCCATCAGGTCGTCCTTGCTTGAATTAACGGCAGCAGCCCTTTTTTTTGGAAGGTGAGGAAAATCCTTTATAGTTTTACGGTGCCGGCCAGTTTGGCTTCAGAAAAAACAGCTCTACAACCAAAGCCACTCTGCGTATCTTGTGAGACATAGCCTTGAGGATGAACAGCACTTGCTCATTACCTCATGTTACCAAACCAAAGCCTTTGACTGTGTTTCTCATAACATCCTTCTTGAAAAACTAAGGTATCACGGAATACAAGGCTTGCCCCTTAAATTATTTGAAAATATCTACATGGTAGATCACGGTACGTGATGCCAAATGGTAAAATATCATCCTTGGGGAACGTTTCACACGGTGTCCCCTAAGGCTCAGTTCTTGGCCCTGTTTTGTTTTTAATTTACATCAACGACCTCGTCAATATATGCTTCCAAAAAAAATGTGCTCTCTGCTGATGATACCACTCTGATCAATTCTAATGAGGTCATAAAAACTCTACTGGAACTATCTGAAGTAACGCTGATAAAAGCAAATGACTGGTTTACTACAAACGAACACCTCAATATTAATAAAAACCAACAACTCTTGATATCCTCACAAAACGCCTGCACAGGAAAAAGTGTAACGTTACTTGGTCATCAACGACCTCGTCAATATATGCTTCCAAAAAAAATTTACTCTCTGCTGATGATACCACTCTGATCAATTCTAATGAGGTCATAAAAACTCTACTGGAACTATCTGAAGTAACGCTGATAAAAGCAAATGACTGGTTTACTACAAACAAACTCCTCAATATTAATAAAAACCAACAACTCTTGATATCCTCACAATCAAACGTCTGCACAGGAAAAAGTGTAACGTTACTTGGTATTTTTATAGATGAACTGGTAACACCATGTCGACCAGTTAGGGCATAAACTCTCCAATGCTATATTCTTAATACGCAGACAGAAAAAAATCAGTTTTGATATACCAAGGCCATGCTACTTCAGTCTGTTCCCTAGTAATTTAATGTATGGGATATTTTGATTTGTTGAAAATATAAACAGGATGTTCATAAAATCAGATGTAGTTCAATGTCCAGCGTGGCTTCAGCCGGGGAAGTAGTTGTTTTCTGTTAGACATTCACAAAAAATAACTTCATTTTAATCGTGGATTTTTCAATTCACAGAAAAATCTTTCTATCAATATTCAATTGAGAATGTTTCCTTTTTCAGTATGGGATATGATTATGGGGAAATTCTGTTCAGGCTGATAAGATATTTGTTTTGCAGAAAAAAGTAAAGGCTCATGAGTGGAGCAAACTTCCGGGATCACTGTTTCGTCAAATTAAAAATCATGCCCAATCCAACAATCTTCATTTATTCTGCTTTATTAGAAATTGTTCAAATTATGTTATCAATATTTATAAATAGTTTTTACCATATATATTATTTATTGAATTCGAATAAAATGTAATCTTCATAATATGTACAGAGACTATAATAACAATGAAGAAGTACTTCAAGTATTTCAGCCTCAAAATTATAACAAATTTTATTCCAGCATTTTTTGCAACTGGTGGTGAAATTTACTTTTCCTACGACCACATAGGAAAGTAACACATATCGCACTCTCTACTCCCATGGAAAGTGACCTTTATTCTCACGCGTGCGGAAAGTACTTTCCGCACTAGTGTGGAAAGTAACTCTCCGCACGGCTGTCAATAAGCCGTCAAACATGTGAATCCTGTGAGATTTACAGATGTAATTATTAATTCTGACACCAACAGAATGAACACCGCCACTAAAATTGTCAGCGCTGTGCGTAGAACTTCGGAAGACACTGATGCTCAATCAGTCATATTAGAAATCATAAATTTAAAACTTCTTCGATGAGCAGCATCCGAGAAAATATTGAAACGAATCTTTCGCAAACACCGTTACAATTTACAAATTGTAACAATAAATAATTTACTTTACATTTTTATGGTTTCAAATAATTCAATTTGTTCCCCAGTTGTATCTTATAAGTACTTACTTATTGTAATTTTTTCAAATAAACGTTAATTATCGTTATTTCTAAATAAAAGTAATTCTAAATTCATGTGCACTTTTTATAGAAACAATATTCAAACATAGACTGTCACATATAAAACGTAAGATTAGTCAGGCAACTCAATATACACGATCTAATATTTACATATTGTTTAATAAAATAGGTGGTCGTAGGAAAAATAACGTACATTACTCGCGCGAAAGTAATTTTTCACACTCGTGTGATTGCACTCGGTTTACGCCTCGTGCCACAATATTTCCCACTCGTGTGAAAAATTTCACTTTCCGCACTAGTAATGTAATATACTATATCATCACCAGTTGCGAAAAATTTTACTTTTCACAACTGGTGATGAAAAGCAAAACATTTGATAACGTCAACAAGTTTGGAAAAGTCTCACTTTAAATGTCAAAATTGAAAAAAGGAAATTTTACCACCAGTTGCAAAAAATACAGGAATAAAATTTGTTATAATTTTGAGGCTAAACTCCTTGAAGTACTTCTTCATTGTTATTATATTCTCTGTACATATTATGAAGATTAAATTTTATTCGAATTCAATACATAATATTATGGTGAAAACTAATTATAAAGTCTCTCCAAGGATGAGAACACGCTTTTAACGAACTAGAAAGTAAAAAAATACATAAAAAACTTTCTCAATCACGTTGAAGTATGGTAACGCGTTTGACAATTAATATCGTCCAGTTGGCCAAGCGGTCTAAGGCGCAAGATCTAAGCTCTGATATCAAAAACTGGCGAGGGTTCGAATCCCCACGCCTGACGATTTTGTTTTTAATTTTTCCCATCCATATTGAGTTTTTTATTTATTTGAATATTCATCCCAAAACTAAATTATTTCTCAATTTCAAAGTGAAAAATAAAAAAAAAATCGTCAGGCGTGGATATTCAAACCCTCCCAAACTTTTGAGATCCAGGGCTTTGATCTCGCGCCTTAGACCGCTCGGCTAACTGGACGATATTAATTGTCAAACTCATTACCATACTTTAACGTAAGTAAGAAAAATTGGTATGTGCTTTTGTACCTGATACTTGTAAAAGGGCCCTGCTTTCAAGCTAGCAAGTTCGCATAAATAAATACTCTACTAGAAACGCATAACAGCTTAGGCAACCAAGATTGAGTCTTCAAATGTCTACACGCAATACTCTGGACATTAAATTATATAATACTTTACCTCAAGATGTAACTCAACTAAACTATAATGCCTTTAAAACTAGGATAAGAGAAAATCTGTAAGGAGGTGTTTTTATTCAGTGCAAGAATTCATGATCTCTTCATATGCAACTTGATGGCATCTCATGAATTATTTGTAACTATTTTTATTTTTTGTTTTTTATCAAGTGTAGTACTCGACTTAGAACTGTTTTTATATTCATGTATATAATTAGGATAGTCCACTCACACTCATGCCACTGTATTTATAAATACGTATTATATCTCTTATTCAATTGCTTACCGATATTGATATACTTTTATCTGATGGCATGTCATAATGACAACGTTATGTCACTCAATTTTGAGGACATAAGGAAGCTCATTATGGTACTTAGTCCCATAATGAAATTCTATATGAAAAACATGTGATGGTGAGATCAAAAAAGTTTATTCAAAATGCATAATTATGTACAAAACTATTTATTATAAATGGTAAAAGAGCAATTACTACAATTTGCAATATTAATTCCAATGGATTCTAGAGTTTTTACATCAGTAGTTGATGCTTTTTGGTAAACTTGTAATCCTGTTTGGTTGTTGGCACCAAAAATTGCTTCTGATATTTTTGTCTTTTGCTCTTTCGAATTTTCGATGTACTTAACCTTCAGAAACAGTATTGCTTTTCCATCCGTCATGGCGTTTCACGGTACACAGATCAGCTCCAGAATCGGCCAAAAATGAAGCAGACGATCGCCTAAAACAATGTCCGGTATATTCTTCAGGGTGAGGTAAATTCAAAAAGTGGCAATAACTTTTGGCATTTTACCAAAGGCGTGAATTCCAACGGGTTGTTTCGTGAATTTCTTATTTTCATAAGTGACAAAAAAACGTCGATGGTTTGTGTTGCAAGTTCGTATTGTCACAAATTGTCTGACAAGTTCTACCATATTCAATCCTGGGATATTCCCCGATGTTACAAAAAATTCTCGCATAACCTTTGTTTTTGTATTCGGTAAAGTAATTCTGAAAACGGATCCTTCATCTATCACATTTTCAACAAGCATATTTTTCAGTTCCTCTCTTCTGCATGCTCCACTTAGTCCAATTATCATAGCAACTTTTTTAAATAAATATGTATCATCTGATGCTTCCGTTAAAAACTTTGTGACACCTTGTTTAGTGAAAATTTTGGATTTTTTAGCTCTGTACCCTTCTGATTTACGTTTTAGTGATGCAACCAGCTGTAGGTACTTACTAATATCGACGTTTTTTCTTGGTAATAAAATACTTCTTATCATCGAATAATACGACCAGAGAGAAAATGGTTTTCTTTCCTTAGATAAGCATTGAAAGTAAGCCAACGATACTTTCTCATGAGTGATATTCTTGATTTTCTTAGTAGAACACCATTCTTAGTATCGATTAAACGCTATTTCATATACACTCCGTGATTTTTCCGGCAAAAGGGAGTCCACGATATTTCGCGTCATTTCTTCCAAATCAGAAGGTAAACTATCAGTTTCAGAATCAATCATTATCATTTAAATTATATTCAATTCTACGTGACAATTGTGTTTGACAGCAGATAAATAAATATTGCCGTTACAACCTGTCGTTTTCAAGTAAATGGCAAAGCACAGCTCACTAACCTAATATTTGAAACTACACATATACCTACTTACTCCTTTAAAAATAGTTGTCATTGTGACATGTAAAAAATGCAGTTTTTAATTTTTTGAAAATGTAATAATATAAATGCCATCAGATAAAATTTTGTATGTAATACGAATCATAAACAATCATTATGGCACACGTCGTGTTATCGGACTCGGATATGCCTCGCCCAATAACATTCACGACTTGTACCATAATGATCGTCTTTATGATCCTTATTACATAAATAACTATTATTATTATCATTATTGTACCCACCTGTTTTGACTTGCTACAAATGTATATCTATGCATAACGTGGTTACATAAAATTCTATTATATTCTATTCAATTCATACGTTCTCAACTACATATCACACTATCCATGCTTAAAATTTCAGATTTTCTAAAATGAGGTGGTTTGCCGGCTCTGGGATCTTACTCTAAAAGTATTATGTTTCTCAAAGATACGTAACCAAAAACAACCCTATGCTTTTCGGCATAGTCGTTGAATATTAAAATTATATTTCAATTTTTAGTGCATTAAAAGCATGTTCTTCAGTTTTTTCAAATATATATTTTTGTATATTTTAAACTTGAATTAAAAAGGACCACATCAAAATTAGAAGAAATATTGTGTGGAACACGTTGGGGAACCCTATTTTTCATTATATCTATCTGAAAACACTATCTATATTTACATGCTAATTTAGCGCACCGAAAGTGGGCTTTTTCCGTGCGCCCGCACGGAAAATTTTACGGTGCGCTAGTGTCATTAGCTGCCTACTTATATGTCAATATAAAATAATATGTTATTGACAGTTCTCTAGAAATCGCAAATTGTTTGTATATTTCCTTAGCAACGGGGTAAATAACGCTTGTTTTGTGACAATATTTGGATATTTTTAGTGGAAATATTTAGAAATGATTTCACCAGAGGAAGAAATATCACGTGAAGCGGCAAAAGTAAGTGCAGAATTAGTGCCCAAAAAGTCACGTGAGAGATATGAAAACCAGCATCATCAATTTTGTAACTGGCGCCAACAAAAGAAAATTATAAATTATGATATTCTTCTCGTTTATTTGACAGAAAAAAGCAAATCGATGTAAGCTCCAACTTTGTGGAGTCAATTTTCAATGTTAAAAAGTTGTCTGGCAGTAAAATGAAATGTAAATGTTAATAATTTACCAAAAACTACTGCATTTCTCAAACGAGAAAGTGTTGGTTACACACCGAAAAAGGCCAAAGTATTAACTGCTGACCAAATCGCCAAATTCATTCTTGAAGCACCAGACGAGAAGTGGTTATTGAGTAAAGTAATTTTAATATTTGGCATAATCGGTGCCTGCCGAAGAGATTACTTGATTCGTCTGACTTTGGAAGACGTGGAAGATAATGGCCGGTTTTTTATAGTAATCCTTCGAGATGGCAAAAATCACAGATCAAGAAGTTTCACAATTACAAAGGAACGATGTCCCTTTGATCCATGCACTTTTTATCGTGAATATATTAATCTAAGACCTACACACATGAATAGTAAAAGATTATTCATTGCGTATCGTAATGGTAGATGTCATGCTCAACATGCAGGGTGTCATACAATCAGTGGTACAACAAAGCAGATTGCTGAATATCTGAACCTAGAAAATCCGGAAGATTACACTGGACACAGCTTAAGACGATCTTCAGCATCTATGTTAGTCGAGGGTGGAGGAGATTTGCTTACTTTAAAAACGCATGGAGGTTGGCGTTCCTCGACTGCGGCTGATAGTCCGGTCAATTTAGACATAAAAATAGTGGTCAAATAACAAAAATTCCCGGAGAGCCAAATATTGGTAGAGAGCTGGGGTTCACCATTACAAATGAAGTTTTAAAAATCCCCATCGATCCTATGTGTGCTACAAAAGTTATTCAGGGTCAAAGGTCAAAATTTGAGGTTTTTCGGATTTTTCTCAAAAAAGTGAGTTTTATCAACAAAAACTACGACACAAAAGTGTAGGTCTTGGAATTCTCTACAAAAATGGAACACATAATTTTTTTCCTAAGAGTTACCATTCCTGAGATATCGCGATTCTAAGAGTCACATTATACATGATATGCACATATAAGCCACGTATATACATAATCAGGCACCTAAGACAAGTATGAATACCTATTTGTGTCTCTTCTATATATATTATACTATTCTGAAAACATTTATTCAAAAGATAGTCAGTCCCTAACTGAATCCCCTCTACCCACGTGGCCTTGAAAAACATCTGGATATTCTATTGTTCGTAGGTCTCATATACCTGTTTCTTTTAGTGCTAAAGGTTCAGTTCAAGTGAATATACGTACTTATTACAAGCGTCTACCATTTAGGTTATTTGTGCTATTTTATAGCTCGAAAAAATGTCTCAGTTTTGCTTTATTTGCAATAAACTTTTAACTGAAGATAAAACAGTTGTGGTTGATCGTGGAATGCCAACTTTAATCGAGGCTAGTGTCGCGAGAGGTGATGAGTTCACTGAGTATTTAAGAACTCAAAAATCCGTTACAATACACGTGTATTGCAAAAAATCATACACCCGGAAAACTTCAATCGCTGCAGTAAAATGACAACGTGAGTAGGAACAGGCTAGTACTTCAAAAATAAGTCCACCTCGTACTAGAACGCGAGTAAGTGAATCAAATGTTTGTTTTAAAAAATACTGTTTATTTTGTGGCAATGAAGCCACTGAAGAAACTGAGAAAAAGAAAGCACAGCATCGTCGAAAACAAATTTATAACGTGACTACACTAAAATTCAAAGAATCCCTGTTGAAATTAGCTGAAGATCGTTCTGATGATGTTTCAACGTATTAATTTTGAGTATGATTTAGTCGCTGCTGATGCAAAATACCATGACAGTTGTTACAAATCTTTCTTAAAACCTAATACTGGTGGTAAAATTGGCCGCCCACAAGATGAAACTGTAAACTCTGCGATGGAGAAAATTTTTCAATTCATAGAAACGAGTGATGATTGCCAGTTTTCGTTGGATGAATTGAAGAATGTTTGTCAAGATGGAGCTTTAGATGACAGAACTATAAAAATACGATTGAAATTGAAGTATGGCAGTAGAATTATTATAACAGAGAAGCCTGGAAAATTAACATTTATTTGTTTTATTGACAATTACCAAGATATTTTAAGTCAAGTCTGGTTTGGTTCTTCAATTCATCCAACGAAAACTGGCAATCATCACTCGTTTCTATGAATTGAAAAATTTTCTCCATCGCAGAGTTTACAGTTTCATCTTGTGGACGGCCAATTTTACCACCAGTATTAGGTTTTAAGAAAGATTTGTAACAACTGTCATTGTATTTTGCATCAGCAGCGACTAAATCATACTCAAATTAACACGTTCAGGAACAGCCTTTGAAACATCATCAGAACGATCTTTAGCTAATTTCAACAGGGATTCTTTGAATTTTAGTGTAGTCACGTTATAAATTTGTGTTCGACGATGCTGTGCTTTCTTTTTCTCAGTTTCTGCATTGGCTTCATTGCCACAAAATAAACAGTATTTTTTAAAACAAAAATTTGATTCACTTACTCGCGTTCTAGTACGAGGTGGATTTATATTTGAAGTACTAGCCTGTTCCTCCTCACGTTGTCTTTTTACTGCAGCGATTGAAGTTTTCCGGGTGTATGATTTTCTGCAATCCACGTGTATTGTAACGGATTTTTGAGTTCTTAAATACTCAGTAAACTCATCACCTTTCGCAACACTAGCCTCGATTAAAGTTGGCATTCCACGATCAACCACAACTGTTTCATCTTCAGTTTAAAGTTTATTGCAAATGAAGCAAAACTGAGACATTTTTTCGAGCTATAAAATAGCACAAATAACCTGAATTGTAGACGCTTGTAATAAGTACGTATATTCACTTGAACTGAACCTTTAGCACTGAAAAAAAACAGGTATATGAACGAGACCTACGGACAATAGAATAGCCAGATGTTTTTCAAGGCCACGTGGGTAGAGGGGATTCAGTTGGGGACTGACTATCTTTTGAATAAATGTTTTCAGAATAGTTTGATATATATGAAAGAGACACAAATGGGTATTTATACTTGTCTTAAGTGCCTGATTATGTATATACGTGGCTTATATATGTATATCATGTATAATGTGACTCTTAGAATCGCGATATCTCAGGAATGGTAACTCTTAGGAAAAAATTATGGGAATCATTTTTGTAGAGAATTCCAAGATCTACACTTTTGTTCGATAGTTTTTTTTTTAAAACTCAGCGTTTTTGAGAAAAATCCAAAAAACCTCAAATTTTGACCTTTGACCCCGAATAACTTTTGTAGCACACATAGGATCGATGAGGATTTTTAAAACTTCATTTGTAATGGTAAACCCCAGCTCTCCACCTATATTTGGCTCTCCGGGAATTTTTGTTATTTTAAATGTCTATGTTGACCGGACTATGAAGGCTACATCGAAGAATCGGTAAGCAGAAATATTGAAGTTTCTCGTAAATTGTTCAGCCATTCAAGAACAGTAAAAACAACGCCAACATCAGAATACAATGCAGTGGGAGAAAACCAAAAACTGAATACTTCTACTAATATAGTAGGACCTTCGACTTTATCAACTACAGTTATCGAAAATGAAGTGGCTGCTAAAGGATTAGCTATTTACAACAACACAAATTGTACCATAAATATTTCAAATAATGAATATTAAAAATACATGTTTTTGTTCGTTAATCTTTAAAAATAGATGTTTCTTAACAATCTGTGGTTTTCAGGTAGATATAATGAAAAATATCGTTCATCACACGTCCATAATAGTTATTTATGTATCAAGGGCGTAAAATAGGCTTTTATGGACCGCAGCGTGTAAGTAATATTAACACGCCTAGGTCCATAAAAGCAAATTACGCCCGAAATACATACAAAATTTTATGCACGACCGGTATATTTGATGTCATGTAGATAGATACCTCTTTATATCTAGAACATAATAAAAATACATCAAGGCTGCCGTGAGGATGTATATTCATATCATATCGGAAACAGAATAAATCAAGAAGTGATGGAATGAATGTTACCATGGCAACTCAGTCAATTTTTCGAAATAAGATTATATAGGCTAGTAGCCATATTTGCTGTCAATTTTTGTGATCACAGATAATTTATTACTGATTTTGAAATGGATTCAAGCGACGAAGAAAGTGTGAATTATACTCCACCAGAAATTAGTAAAGCAGCTAAGGATGCGAAATTGAGTTTATTGCCAAGTAAATCCAAGAAAATATACGACAAGGTGTATGAAGAATTCGTGAGGTGGTGCAACGGAAAAAATGTAAAAAATAAGAAATACACAGAGACTGTACTTCTTGCATATTTTCTGGAAAAATCTAAATATTGTAAGCCCTCTACCATGTGGTCATATTATTCCATGCTGAAAGCTACTATAAATGTTCATGATAATATGAATGTCCGTAGATACGCAAAATTGATAGCTTTTTTTAAACGAAAATTTGATGGTTATAAACCAAAGAAATCGAAGATTCTAAGCAGAGAAGAAATCGAGTTATTTTTGAGGGGAGCACCAGACGATTTGTATCTTATGATGAGAGTAAGTTCTAATTTCATGTTTTCTCAATGTTCAGTATGTTAATCTGAGAATTTATTGTAGGTAGCACTGATTTTTGGTATTTATGGAGCATGTCGCCGCGAAGAATTGGCAAATATCACAGTGGACGACATTCAAGATTCGAGACATTCTTACTCATAACTATACGAGAAACCAAAACGAAGATGGATCGAGTATTTACTGTAACCGATAAAGAACAGAAATCGCCAAGTTATTTGGATATTTACAGAAAATATTCTTCCTTGCGAGATCAGAATGATCAAAAGCGGTTTGTTTTATATTATAAAAATGGCAAGTGTACGAGACAGGTTATCGGAAAAAATACATTCGGTCAAATACCATTCAGAATAGCCTAGGTATTTCTAATGCGAAAGAATATACTGGTCACTGCTTCAGACGTTCCTCAGCAACTATGTAAGCAGATGCAGGCGAGGATATAATCAACATTAAAAGACATGCTGGGTGGAAGTCGACGACTGTTGCGGAAGGTTATATTGAAAATTCAGTTGCAAATAAGCTGAAGATTGCTAAGAAAATTGTAGAAAATGATGAGCATTCTACTAGCCATTGCAGACAATCTGAAAATATTGCTCACTACTCTGAAATACCAGATAATAACATGCCATTCTCTTCAGACTTCTAGTAATGAGGAATCAGTTGAAATCAGTAACTATTTGCAACAACAGAAAACAACAAATCCAAATATTTTCATAAATAACTGTTCTAATTGTATTGTCAATATTAAGTTATAATTCATTTTTTAAATGAATGTATGTTCATTGTTTTCGTTATATTATTGTTAATAATGTTTTGGGTTTGATTATATGATCCATCGGAATATAGATTTCTATCGATATGAGATTGAAATTCACTTTAGCGCCTGTTCAACGATAAAGTAGTCCTCGATAAAGTAGGGCGATAAAGTAGTCCTCGGGCGCTAAAGTGCTACTTTACGCCCGCAAATCCGGGCGCTAAAGTGCTACTTCACGCCCGGTCGTGCATAAATGCTTTTTCCGTGCTTGCACGACTTCCCGTGTTCAGCTGCGCACGCACGGAAAAAGCCTATTTTCTCGACTCCTACTAAAATATACTATTTCGTAACTCGCCTTCTTTTGCGGAACTCGCTTTGCTCGTTCCGCAGAAATTCGCTCATTACGAAGAATAGTGCTTTTCCCAACTGGTTGCACGAATAACTATTTCAAAACCTGGCAAAAACACCCGAACGAATACAAGAACCATTCCAATCACAGAAAGACCATCGTAAAAGAGCTCCAAGAAGGCAGTATCCATTTGATTACAGGGAATCGACTCCCGGCTGGTTTATGCGACATAACCGGGATACCCAGATGTTCCGAGGGATGCATTTAAACTATTATTATGCTGATCGGGCCGTGATAGCGGGATTACACTTGCAATAAAACCCGCACTGATACATATCAATGCAACCTCAATATGCTCTCCGGTCGGAGGCGGTTATTTATGGGGACGCGAACTGGTGACGGGTCAAAACCGCCCTCTGAGGGGCGCGCGTTCTGTTTTCCCATTACCATTATGCTAATATTCATCTTTATTGGATTTGCAGCGCTGATGTTATTATACGAGTACATATGTGTGTATGATCTCGGTCATTATTTCAACTTAGGGTCCTAATGAAACATTATGAGCGCGCCAAAAACATAGCCAGTTGGTTTTAGTATATAGTATTCATTATACTTAATGCATGAAGGGTGTTGATTGCATCGGTTGACTCAATAAAACTTCTCTCGATCATCAAACATGATCGGTCATTTCTCTGGTTTTTTATTGCTCGATTATCTACCCCTACTGCTTCTGAAAAAGGTCACTAATATTTTTTTACCAACGTTAGTTTTAAAAATATATTGTTTCTTAATAATAATAATATTGTACGAAGGCGTAGAAATGCCACACTTTTTTCATTTTACAAATTCAAACTTGTAACTCGGAAATCCGACTTGTAACTCGGAATTCCGACATAATAACAGACCGCGTGAAAAGTGAACATCAAAAAAGATGGAAACAAGATGAATAGATAGTTATGTTGTGTTTTTCCATTGTTTTATTAATTTTATTCGATAGTTTGTCTATGTATGGTAAAGGTATGTATGTTGTTGTTTTTTTTACTTCATTATTATTTTTATTGTAGATCGCATGTATTCGTTTTTTTATGGTTTTTTCCGCAAAGTGGCTGGGGTAATTATTTTCTTTCAATATATTCTTGATTATTTCTATATTATTTTTCCTGAATTTTGGGTGAGCAAGCTTTATAGCTCTGTCAGTTAAATTTTGAATAAAAATTTTTTTGTAACTAATGGGTGCGTTTGACAAATAGTTTGTGTAACGATTTGATGCATTTGGTTTAATAAACCAGTTTGTGAAATTTTTTCCAGTATTGTCGTGTATTATTGTTGTGTCGAGAAAGTTTATTTGTTTTTCTATTTCTTTTTCTATTGTAAATTTCAATCTAGGATAATATTTATTAAATTTTTCTAGAATTTCATCAACTTTGTCAGAAGGAACACAGGTAAAACAATCGTCTGCATATCGTTTGAAGAATATTGGTTTGAAAGTTAGTGATTTGATGATCTTTTCTTCAACATACTCCATAACCAGATTTGCTACTGTTGCAGCAATTGGAGATCCCATTGCAATTCCGAATATTTGTGAGTAGTATTTATTTTCATATTGAAAGTATGTTGAGGTTAAACATAGTTCAATTCCTTTCAAAAATTCTTCTAAGGTTAGTGTTGTGTGACTTTGTATTTCATGCCATTTTTCTCTTATGATATCTATCGCTAATTTTGTATCTATATTTGTATATAAAGAAACTATATCCAGAGAGATTATTATATGATTTTGTGGAACTGTTATATTGCGGACAAATTCCACAAATTCCCATGAGTTTTTCACATAGTAATCATTTTTTCCAATAACATTTGAAAAATAATATAGAATTAATCAAGAATATATTGAAAGAAATAATTACCCCAGCCACTTTGCGGAAAAAACTATAAAAAAACGAATACATGCGATCTACAATAAAAATAATAATGAAGTAAAAAAAACAACAACATACATACCTTTACCATACATAGACAAACTATCGAATAAAATTAATAGAACAATGGAAAAACACAACATAACTATCTCACACTGACTGCAAAATACGAACAAAACCATTTATTCAAAATTAAAACCAGAAATACCAAAAAACAAACAAACTCATACAGTATATAGAATACCGTGTAAAGACTGTCAAAGTACCTATATAGGTCAAACAAAACAATATTTGCAGAAACGAGTACAAGCCCACAAATTTTTTTTTTTTATGTTCTGGTTCCCACGAAAAGGGATATCCTGTAATGTTCAGAGAACATCGTGGGAACCTAGGGAAAGAAGGTAGGAGTTGGTGTTCTTCTTAAATTTCTGAAGGTTGTATGCCTCGGGGAACACCTCCCTAGGCAATGAGTTCCAAAGCCTCGCTGTTCGTTGGATGAACGAGTCTTTGGAAAGTGATGTTCTGCAGGTTTCCAAAGTGACCACGAAGGGGTGTGATGACTGAACTTGACGGGTTAATCTCGAAGAGACTGCCAAAGCAGGAACGATTGTTGATATTTCAGAAGAGCATCGCCCATGAAAATATCTATAAAATAGAGACAAATCGCCAACTTTTCTACGGTGTTCCAGACAAGTGAGCGAGTTTGTAAGCGAGGCATCACCGACGAGACGAATTGCCCTTTTTTGGACAGAATCCAATAGCCTCAGGATATGTTTAGGTGCCGCACTCCAAATATGGGAACAGTATTCCAGGACAGGTGGGATCTGTGCCTTATAGATCATAAGCAGCTGACTGGGGGTGAAATAGCTCTTGGCACGAAACAGAAAACCAAGTTTTTGGGATGCACTTTTGGCAATGGACCTCACGTGATTTTCCCAGGAAAGGTTATTGCTGATAGTAATACCAAGCATCGATATGGATGGCTTCAGTGGTATGGTTACTCCTGACAAAGTTATGTTAGGCACAGTGAGATCGGCTTTTCTAGAGAAAAGACATGCTTGTGTTTTGTTTGCATTGAATTCTACCAAGTTATTAGATCCCCATTCGAGAATTGTTGCCAAGTCCATATTTATATTATTAACATTTCTTCCTCGTTCATTTCTGGTTTCACGGGCTGATATAGGGGCCCTGGAAGAGAAAGCGGTATGGAGGGTACTATCATCGGCAAAGCTGTGTACTGGACATGAAGTTGCTTTCAACAGGTCGTTGATGTGAAGTAGAAATAGTGTTGGTGCGAGAATGGATCCTTGCGGAACACCAGCATTTATGAGTAGAGTGTCAGATGAAACTCCATCGACCACTACATGGGGAGAGAAGCGGAAGTTGGCGAGGAGCCCTGGTGCCAAATCGATCGAACGCCTTGGAGATATCTAATGCCACAGCTAAAGTTTCTCCATGCTTTTCAATAGATAGCTGCCATATATGTGAGACGTAAGCGAGCAGGTCACCAGTTGATCTCTGATGGCGGAAGCCATATTGCCTATCGTTGACAATTCCTGAGTCTTCCAGATATTTCATGAGCTCGATGTTGATGGCTTTTTCCATGACCTTTGAAATAATAGATAGCAGTGCGATAGGTCTGTAGTTGCTAGGTAGGGCCTTAACTTTTTTGGCTTTTTCCAATTGGACGGAAATACCCCCAAATTGTAAGAGTGGTTGAACAACTTGCAAAGAACAGGTGTTAGTTCGGGGCACATTTCTTGAGAACAATCGGCGGATTCCGTCAGATCCACAGGCTTTGTTGGTGTTGAGACCCAGCAAAATCTTTCTGATAGTACGTTGGCGAAAGGTGATCTCGGGCATGTGACTGTCAATAGGTGTAATGTTCGGGGGTTGTTTTCCCGATGAATCCAGAGTGGAATTTCCAGCAAATAGGTGCGCAAAGATATTGGCTTTTTCCTGGGCAGTCGTTGCTAGTGTTCCATCTTCTTTGGTTAGGGAGGAAATGAGCTGGAAGTGAAATTTCTTCCCACAGCTTTGGCGAAAGACCAAAATGAACGGGATCCGTTAGGACATTCAGCAAGTTTTGATCTTATTTTGGCTTTGTGGGCATCTTTTGAGCTTTCTATTGTCTCTTTACATATGCCTCTAGCCTCGACATATGCTGCTCTGGTCTCAGGGCCCGGATTTTTTAGCCATCGATGGTATGCTGCCTGTTTGGAAGCCACAGCTCTAGAGCAGTTTCTGTTAAACCAGGTCTTATCGGATGATGTTCTTCTTTCGGTATTCGGTATGTAAGTTTGCATCCCCAACATGATGATTTCAGAAATTGTCTCAGCACATCGTGTTGGATCTACTGAAGAGAAACAAACTCTCTTCCATGGAAACGCTGAGAAAAACATACGAAGACCTTCCCAGTCGGCCGAATTGTAATGCCACATGAGACGGGGTGGTATTGTGCAGCTCGATGGTAAATGGAAAGAGCATTACAGCCTTATCCAAACACGAAAAAGAAAATCAACATAAGTTGGACACTAACAACGTTGAAATTTTGACCAAAGAAAGGAATCCAAGAGTAAGAACATTCCTTGAAATGATACATATCAAAAAGACCCCAATAGCATTAACAATAGAAATGATATAAAAAACTTAAGCCAGATTTATGACAACCTTTTTTAACTTTGGTTCAGTAATAATAATGAAAACTGATCTTTACATGCTGCCAAAAAATACAGTCCGGCCCATATACTAGAACTCAATATAAACAATCTGGTGCACCTACTTATGAAGAGGGAAAAAATGCATGGAAGATAAGCAGACCATTCCTGTTAACTTCGTCGAAGTCAGACATCCACAAAAACGTCCGTACGATGCGAACGCACAATTCAAATAATATAATTTGTGAGTGAATACTCATGAATGTTACAGATATTTTTATATTGAGTTAAATAACGTGTTATATTTCGAACCATATGTTGTTAAATAATTAATTTAGTGCATAAATTTCAATATTGTGTAAAATATGTCTCAAACTCCATATCATTAATTTTAGTTCAACCTGAAGATGACAAATACCATGTCGAAACGTAGTAAAGAGAAATTATATGAACAGACTGAATCAGACCTTTATTCCAAGAAATTGAAGAAAATATATATGTGGTCAAGAAACTAAAGAAAATATATATATATATATATATATATATATATATATATATATTGAAGTTGACTCAATTAACATGTAACATATGGACCATGATGGAAAAGCACATTATTAATTGTACCGTTAGTACTAAAATTAAGAAGTTTATAAAAACGGAGGAGTAAGCAGGATATCACAATATTGTGAAAAAAATTCAAAGTGATTGACCATTTAGTTTGACAGATATAATCAAAACTACTCTCGTTATTCAAAATAGTCCACGGGGAACCGCACAGCCTAAAGGGGGGGTCGTAGAGAAATGCGGATTGTGCCAAACTTTTTAAAGAAGAACGGGGGACCATTTGAGGGTCTGAACGCGAAAAAAAACATCCTTCTCCTAGTTGACCCCATCGGTTTTTTCATTTTTTAAATTTACTTTTTTGATTTTATACTTTTCAGTTATTCACAATATGGTTGTCGCCATATTGAATTTTGTCATAATATATCGTCTGGTTGTCGCCATATTGAATTTTGATTACTGTCATGTCAAAATAACAATAGAAAAACAATATTTGTCATTATATACAGTAATCAGATAAAAATTAAAAAACATAGAATTGTAAATGACGGTTACTTATACTGAAAAATTAACAAAACTACAAATAAGTTATGACTTACAAGTTAATGGGTCCATTGTTAAAAATCAGTTGACAAGAACTCATCAAAATCGTAGAACGCATTATCCACCAGGAACCGCTTGATAACCGATTTAAAATGTACGCACTCGAGAACTTGGACATCATATGGTAAAACATTGAAGAACTTGATTGCATAATAGCTTGTCCCGTTTCTCGTTTTCGAAAGTCGCAAATAGGGTTGATGTTTCATACCATATCATTGTTCCGCGTTGTGTAGGAATGTAAACTTTTATTTGTTCTGTAGTTTTCAAAGTTTGTTTTTATGTGCGTAAGACTTTGTAATATGTAAGCACGGGGCTTAAAATGTTTGGATGCACCCCTACAATAATCTCTATATGGCAATCCAGCAATGATTTTTACACCCTTCCTGTCGAGGCATGTGCTGAGTGGCCCCACACTAGTAGAGCATAGGATATTGAAGACTGGATGAGTGCATGGTAAGCCAATCATAATGTCTGTGTCAAACAATATTGCAGGTTGCGTAGTAAAAATATCTCCCGTGATATATTCCTGCAGACAAAAACCGTATGTTCTTCCTATATTAATTTACTATCCAAGAGAACACCCAAAAACTTAACGCAATGTGGGTTGTTAGGCTCTTTATTTTGTTTCAAACTGAAACTCAACGTCTCAGACTTTTCCTTGTCTAGGACTAACTTATTATAATTGAGCAAAGACTGTGTCAAAGAAAGACTATTATGGGTCTCAGTTAACAACATGCTAAAATCGCTATTTGAATGTCGTCAGCAGAAAGGGTGAAATTTGCTGATGGAGCACTATTTGGCAAGTCATTAACATAAATAAGAAATAGGACCGGACCTAGAACATAGCCTTGTGGTACCCCATATTTAATATTAATTGATTTAGAGCTGACGTCCTTGAAATGAACGAATTGAGTTCTGGTCGTCAAGTAGGACCTAATCATTTTTTGGCTACTTTCGGAAAAGTTATAGAATTTCAGTTTATCCACTAAAATATTGTGCGGTACACAGTCAAAAGAATTATACATAGACATATTCATTGGTCTCAAAGCCTTCATTAACCACATTAATTAATGAATTAATTGCCGCGGTAGCGCTAAAGCCGACTTGACAATTACTAAATAAATTAAAGTTTTCAAAATAAGTTGTCATTTGAATTTTAAGAACAACTTCAATTTTTTTTGCAAATATTGGCACAATAGATATGGGTCTGTAATTTGTTGGGTCCTCTATGCAATTACCTTCATATAGGGGTAACACTTTTGAACATTTAAGATACTTCGGGAAAACATTATTTCTGATTTTAATTTGGGGAATAAAATAATATATTAATACAGTTAGAATTTTACGTTAATATCATATGCATCGTTACTTTTTTTTTTATTATTGATTATTTCAAGAACTTGATTATACGTGAATTCAGAAAAAATAAATTACTTATCTGGGTATGTTTCGTGAGAACTTATAAAATAATTCTCTGAATTGTCGTTGGTGGAAGGTAAGGTGTTGATTAAATTTTCAGCAATGTTACCGAAATAATTATTAAAATCGTCAGGAGAAATCATATCTGAAAAATTATCTGACTGGTTTTTATTTATAGTAATCAAATTCCACATTGCTTTTTGTCAATATCCGTTGCGATTTATGTAATTATCATTGGCTTTTTTCAGCTTTTATTATCTCATTTGTATAAATTCGTTTTTTGTACTTTACAAGCTCTTTCAGGTCGTTAGAAGGATTTATCTTATAAACATCTAGGAGAAAATGCAACTATTCTCTCATTTCCCTTAAATGATCTGTGAACCAATTTGGATTGTTTTTGTTGTTATTTAAAATTTTTGACTTGACTGGGTAGAACATATCCAGAGCAGATATAATTATATCAAAGAAAAATTAAGATTTGACATCTATATCAAAAGAGGAATAATCGATAAACCTCCAATCTGTCAGTTGAAGATATCTGTTCATATGAAATAAACCTATATCGGAAATTGTTCTGTAAGAATTTTTCTTAGTTAAGTGCGGAGGATTACATCGGCTGGCTCAATAAAACTTCTCTTGATCATCAAACATGATCGGTAATTTCTCTAGTTTTGTATTGCTCGTTTACCCTGCCTCTGCTGAAGAAGATCACCAATATTTTTTCACCGGCGTGAATTCCTTGCTGCACTAAAATTATATGTGCAACTGACTCTTCTATCTGTTCCAAGCTGAAACACATGCTATTATGGTATGCATTCAGAAGAATCTAGAAAGTGGTTATAGGAAAAAACACATCTACATTCTACCTGACTGTCAAATCGTGCTATCAAAGCACTCAACTCTATACAGATAAAGTCTAAACTGGTCTGGGACTGCCTCCAGAACCTCATCGAGCTGGCAAAACACAACAAGGTCACCTTGATGTGGGTGCCAGGTCATAGAGGCATTGAAGGCAACGTAAAAGCCGACCAGCTAGCTAGACAAGCATCTGAAACGCTATTCACAGGGCCAGAACCTGTACACGGGATTAGCAAAAACCGACGTAGGACCCTGATCGACGAGTGGATAAAAAGAAGGCACCAACAATATTGGGATCAAACTGTCGGGCAAATACACAGCAGAGTCATGGTGGGGCATCCAAACCGGACCCTGACTGCTGACCTTCTAAACCTGAACAGAACGAAGGCTCGTATAATAATAGGTCTGTTGACTGGACACTGCGGCCTAAGAAAACACCTAAACACCATGGGAGTACGCAGGGAAACCGTGGAGTGTAGGCTATGTAATGAAGAGGAGGAAACAGCCTCTCATATTATCTTCGACTGTGACGCCCTAAGTAGTAGGCGACACAGAACCTTTGGAGAGATCAGCCCGGAAACAGTCATGAATCCGAAGAACCTTATCAACAGGCTTCTAAACCTAATTAAAGGCACAAACCTGTTTGAATGAGGAACCACTGACGACAGAGTGATACAATAGACCCCAGCTGGTCGCAGTGTCAAGGGAAGCTAAGTGCCAACCCTGTCTCTGGCTCGTCAGCTTTCAACCAACCAACCAACCAACCGACTCTTCTATCGGTCCAGCACAAGCTGAGGAAGCCACACCAAATCCTCTGAATTGTATGTCAGTTCAACTTCATTGAGCTTAGAAGAGTTGATGAGCGAAATGGGAAAAATGGGACAACCGAGCATCATATGGGATGACAATTTGGTGCGATGGGTACTCATTGAGGAAGATCTTCAACTCGATATAAATGCAGAAAATTCAGACTACGACTACAATGAAACAATATATGAGTTAGATGAAGATGATGCGTCAGATGAATCGATAGATCTTTTGCATTAGTGATATGTACACAGAGAAATAAAATATATTCAAATATTTTTTTTATGTGTTTCAACTACAATGGTTATTGACACGGGTACAGCATTTATGTTACAGTATCATTTGTTACAGATATCTAGAGTATAACATTTGGGACATTACAGTTCTGGTAGCTTCAACGAATTAGATTTTATCATGAAGTTTAGTGTCTTCAAAGAATTGTATAATGTTTTTCACGAGTAATTGTAGTAATCAACAAGTTCAAAATGGTGTTAATTAATGATAAAGCTCCTGAAAATATGAGCGATAGCTCATTGAATTCGGAATGAGGTGTAGAAAAATGTATTTCGATGATTTTACAGCACATAAAAAATTGCAATTGTTATTAACAAATTAAGAGAAAAAAGGCATTTAGTTTTTCGGTAATAATTCAAAAACTATTGATAATTAAGAAATTTGAAAAATATGATTATTAAAAAGGAGGAAATTTTCGAAAAAAAAGTCCGAGCTCCCGGAACTCTATTTCTATTATTTATAATTTTAATTTAACGTATTGAATATCAACACTTGAAAGAATGAAGTTCCGTTGGAAATAAGTTCTTATGTTGATTTTTCAAAACGTTATACACAGCTCTCTTGTAGGTTTCACAGCTAGGATAATCCCATACAGCATGATCAGTATTAATATTAGTTTGTTCATTACACTTTATGTTTGCATAATTAATGCATTGTTTCCTACTATCAGACTTGCACCCTTCGAAATCATGAGCCTCTGAACAAATAGGACAAGATAACTCACCTTTACATGTAGATTTAGAATGAAAAAAACTATTACATTTGTAGACTACTAGGCTACCTTCATAATGAATTTGTATCCAAAAGCCGTGAAGATGAAGCGGTCGTGAAGTAAAGCGGACATGAAGTAAATGCAGCCGTGAAGTAAATTACAATTTTATGCGTTATAATAACACAATCAAAGTTGGCTGTGGAGTGACGAGTTCCTTGTAATTAATCGCCTTATTGCGATTGGGTATCGTAAAAAGTGGAGGTAATTGAATATTTAATAACAAAGAGGTGGAAAAGGAATTTCTAACACATTGGAAAGTTATAACCGATGTTGTCAATAAATAACTACCTACATATTTAAGTTGAAAAGTTAATATATACATAATTTTATTTAATATATACATAATTTTATTTAATATATTCAGTTATTTATAATGCACATTATTATTATATATTATATCATCATTGCCATGTTATTATTAATATAGAGGATATTACTCAGATCTCACCACGCACAAGCAGGCGCGGATCCAGGATTTCATTCAGGGGGGGGGGGCATTTTTTGTGTGATAACTTATTTTTCAGAAAATTGGTTATAAAAAACATAGAGGAATACAGTTGTTTTGAATAGTGTTCCGTTTTTAGGAATATGAAATAAAAACGCATGGGTGCAGTCATTAAAAAAACAATTTAATTTGAAGTAATGCAGGTAGCTCGATATATTAATATTATTATAATAGTTATTCTTAACTTAAATATCAAACTCCAATCTCTTTCTACGGCCAGTCTAATCTCGTAATAACTTTCTCGGTATCACTAGAAATATGCCTATGGATGTGCATAAGGGAAAGACCGAGAAGGCGGTTTTCTGTCATAGTCAATGTAAGTATTATTGAAATAGGCAAGCCTAAATTCGAACAGTAGGTAAACAGTAGTAACTTACGATTTTAAAATTTTTGGATTTAAGATTTAAAACTTCAAGTTCAGCATTTACATTATGAAGCTTGTAGCTTCATAAATTCTGTGATCCTTTCACATTTTTTGGTAAAAAATAGAGAATTCATACAGTTCTTTGAATTTGATTTTTCAATATGCAATTCATTTTTCGACCTTGTCTCATAGCCATAAATGGGATACATGCAACGACAACACTCTACAAAATCCGTTTATTAGTGGTGTTTGTAGATCTATTGTAATGCATTTACTCTATAATCAACGTTATTATAACTATTATTATAATCAATCTTACACCTAAGTGATTTCGAAAAAATTAGGTTGTTCTCATAGCAACATATCAAAATGCAAGTTTCTAATTTGAAATTAACAGGTATACATTTTTTATTTATATTTCTTATCGGAATATTAAAACATGGCGAATATTATTCGGCTTTTAGAATAAGTACGGTACATACAATATTGAAATTATGTATACAAATTTATGTAGATATAAAGGTTTTTTCATGAAACCGTTTTGCCACATTCTTAAACCTTAACAACGTTCTGGAAGCCATCATAAAACCAAATTAACGGATTTTCTGCAGAAATGTCATCCGGAATACGAATATTTTCCATAGAGCCAAATGGAATCAAATTGTCCTCTAAAGTTGTAGCTTACGAATACGTGTTTTTCAGAAGCTGGTATGGTAATCCCTAGATTTCATAACATTGGCGTTATCTGCAATGTATTTAACTAACTGTTCAGCTTTGCACGATACCTGTCAGATTAACAAGGACGTAGAAAATTAAATCGTGTCAATCTCAAATCGTATAATCGAATTAATTTTTCCGCTTAATTTGGTTTATTAACATGTGTAACTGATCCTCCATATGCCTATTGTATACAAACCCTTTTTTAGATTCTGGATTTGTCTATTCAGCATATGCCGAACTAACAACTGTTTGATTTAGATAGTTATTTCTAGTCGATCTTGTTTGCACTATCGACTATGCACAGTTTTTATTTGAAGACTGCCCACCCTCTTCTCTGAGATATTGAAAGATAGACTTGTGGACTTTTATTCTAACCGGGAACTTTTATGTCGCTTAGTCATAGTTAATTAATTGAAATATTAAATGGAACCACCCCACATGTGAGAAATTTTTTTATCGAAAATTCCTGGTATATCTACAAAATTTAGACCATTTGTTCAATGCTCACACAGTCGTGCTAGTCGTAACAATGAGTCAATATAGACAACAACAAGGAAATATATTTGTCTACGAACAACTTCGTAGCATTTCCTCCCACTTTATTCACTGAAAATATACAGCATGATGATGTTCTACTACCCAAACAACTGTATCATGAAAAAAGTATTTACTTCATTTCATGTGTGGTCATTGTTGGATTTGGAAGCCACTGGCAATCTGCGAGACAATCTTGGGGTTGTATTGTATTCAATAATGAAAGAGTGAATTTTGTGGCATAGTGGACAAATTATTAAATTAAAGAAAAAAACATCCTCAAGTGGGAGTCGAACCCACGACCTTATGATCTCTAGCCATACGCTCTACCATCTGAGCCATTCGAGGACATAGGAATCGACACACACTCGTGAATGATTTCCCTCCACAATTTAATATTCCTCTTAGAAAATGAATCGAAAATCAAACGTACTTATCACTGGCCATCGAGATCCATTACCTGGCACTCAACTTCATCGTCATTGATAAGTCGTTTGATTTTCGATTCATTTTCTAACATGAATATTAAATTGCGGAGGGAAATCATTCACGAGTGTGAATGGCTCAGATGGTAGAGCGTATGGCTAGAGATCATAAGGTCGTGGGTTCGACTCCCACTTGAGGATGCTTTAATTATAATCCACTCAAAATTTCATATAATGTATTCGACCAATATTTCCACTTTCACGTATTCAATAATGTTATGGATATAATGTGTCCCGTCATATCATGTTTCATACCTGTGAGTAAAACGATTGGTACAGGCACATTTGAATACCACTTGAAGGTTTGTATATTATATATATTGAGAGTCATCTCTTGACTTTTTAGAGGAAATTTCCAAAACTCCCTAATATTTTTGAATCAGAAATATTCAGAATTGCCAAAAAAAAACATAAACACGGTTTCCAGTCTTTTCACTAAAACTAAAACTCCTTCGTATTCCTTGTTTAAATTGTGACAAAGTCTACATAGGACAGACAGGTAGAAAGTTATCAGGACGTATTACGCTCCATAAAAAAGATTGCAAACAGTTGTGCACTTAGAGAGCACACAATAAAATTCAAACTCTTTGGTAATTTCAACAACCCAAGAATTTTGTTCGTAGAAAATAATCTTTCAAAAAGATATTTTCTTGAAATGGTCCATATAAATAACCAACTCAACTGTATGAACAAACGATCAGATATTGAAAATTTAAGCGAGATTTACAACTATTTACTTGAGTTTGACATAAGAAAGGGCACAGCCCAGCCTGTTAAATTTTCCTCCCATTGGCTGACTAACTTGTCACCGAATTTTGTCAATTTTATGTGCCCTTTCATTGTTCCATGGAATGTGAAAGCAATGACTGTCATTTTCCATGTAAACTACTCAAATGATTATTATTGAATTCAAAAGTATGCAACCTTGCGAAAAATATCGTTTCTCGTCGTAATACATCTCCATCCGAGCGCAAGAGTAATTTATCAAAATGGCTTGTGCCTCATTCGTGTCAAATGTGAAATTTCATAAATCAAGCCCATGGAACACGGGGCGCGAGGAACAAGACTAGCTCACGCCTCGGGCTGCAAAGTTCGAGGAAGACATCCTCTAAGCCCTGTACGACTCGTTGCTCCTAATTATGCACGCAAAAGATTTTTCGCTTAATTTAGTCCTACCGGTTCCAGAGTTTGCATCCCCTTTCGTGCTGTTGCTCGACAGAGGTGGAGGTGCGGGGGTTTCCTGACATGAAAACGTTTCTGGAGACTATTTCCCTCATCATTTTGAACCAATCAAATGGCCGAAATTTCGAACAGAGGACCAGTCAGATCAGTTTTATAGTGATAAATATATTCTCGCTGTTATACTGGCAGAAGATTCACGATTGTTCTGCGATAAAACACTCTAGGTCCTGTCAGAATGGTATGTTAACGCATTAAATTCCTATGAGGAAACAGGAAATGCACTTTGCAGTATATTCAGAAAATCATGGAAGGTCTTGGTGGAGTGATGGATAGGTAACCAGACTATCACCCGAAAGGCTTGGGTCCGACTCCTAGGAGTAGACATTTTTCTCTGGCAAAATCAGTTTATTTCATAGTGAAATATATAGAGAGAGAGGGAGAGAGAGAGAGAGAACGGGTAGTCTTTGCTGACTAGTTAGGGATGGAACCAGTAAATAGTGGGGTTTTGCAGGAAATAGAACTCTCTAAAGGTTGTCCAAGCTTTCGGAAATTTTATTAATTATTCAGATCATAGGGAAACTACGAAGGTGTAAAATTAAAGTCGTTTTTTTTTCAATATAGGTTGAATGTGACTTTGTTGAGAATGATTATACAGGTGTTGCAATATAATGGTTGACACATTATGAAGGATGAATGATGATATACTACAGTTTAAAATAACTAGTCACGTATTAAAATAAGAGTTATTACAATTTCTATTGGTGACTGTCATTTCCCCATGTGGGAAGAAGTGTCAAGTACAGGTTAGGTACTTCTGACAGGTAGTTGACATGACATCTGACAGACAATTAACATGCCCTCTGATGGGCCAAAACCAAATTGAAACTGATGACAGTGGTGCCAATTGTATGTTGCCAACATAATGATTTTTGTATGATTAAAGATTGGAAAATCTTGAACTTCGTAAAATACTTTCTGAATAAATCGAGGGAGTCAATGGTTTTGACGCTGGCTGGAAGATGGTTATATAGTTCAGCAGCATTATAACTGATTGAGTTTTTTATTGGAAGCTGAAATGGGTAGCCTCAGGTTGTTATTTTGGCTAGTGGATCCAAAAATGGTGTCAATTGTTAATTTATTTCTATGTACTAAACATACCGATTCGAGAATGAAAAGAGATGGAATGATGAGGAGTTTCTGCATTCTGGAAAGTTCTTTACAAGATACTCGAGGTCCAACCCCGCAGATATAGGGTGCTGCACGTTTCTGGAGAGTAAAGATTATGTTGAAGCACTGTTTGTTGCAGGTTCCCCAAAAAGGGATACCATACCTAACTTGCGACTCAAATAGGGCATGTTTCGCAGTTGTCTCACCCAATTCTTTTGAGACAACACGTGGACAGCTTTTGACTAAGAACGCGAACATGATTTTCAAATTTGAGTTTACAGTGCAAGTGAATCCCTAGAAAGGAGTTGGAATTATTAGATGAAATAATATCATTCCCCGGTGAAATATGTGGTATATCATTGAAATGATAAGAGATTCGTCGTATGAGAAAATAGTGAATACATCTTCAGTCTTAATATTCGCATGGTCATTAAAATATAACAAGAACAGGATAGGTCCAAGCACAGAGCCTTGCGGTACACCATGTACCGATATCGGAGAAGCTGTTGGTCTTTACGATTTGAGTTATTTGGCTTGAGTAAGACTCGAACCAGTTATGGCTTTGGTCTCTGAGCCCGTAATGGTGGAGCTTACGCTGCAATATTTCATGATTAACACAGTCAAATGCTTTTTGACAGATCACAAAATATTGCGGTGCTGGCTTCTTTCGAATTTAGATTAGAGTATACATTTTTAAAAGAATGAAAAATTGCATCTCCAGTACTTGAAAACCGAATTGTTGAGGATGTGGAATTTTTTAGCGAGGCAAGAAATCCATCAATCCAGTTTCTACCAATTTTTCGATACTTTCTCCCAGGGTTGGAATTAAAGAGATAGGTCGAAAATTTTATGGCTCGGAGGGGTCACCATCCTTATACATATCTATTATTTTGTAACAGATTTGGATTTATATTCTGTGATTGCATGTTTCGCTTTCAAAATTTGACTGTGTTGCCATATCCATAAATTTCCCTCAAAAATGTGTTTCTTCTATATTTACTCATGACTGTAGATTGTAGGGGGATCGATATGGATCTTCAGCCTCTCCGTCTCGCGACCTATAAGATTTTTTGTACATTATTATTCTGTGGAAAACCGCAACCTATTCTGACGCGAACTCCTTTTAGTCTGTTGGGAATTTACATTGATCTTCAAAATGAAAATGAGACTCTAGGATTGAAATAATTAAATTATGATCTCGAACTGAACAACTGCATTCGAATTCGTTTTATTCAACTATTTTGTTACGTGAGGTATAATTGCGGAAGGTAATCAGTTGAACGTTTAGTGAAATGCAATTATATTTAAATAAAAAAGTAATTTTTGTTCACCCTGTACACATAAATGATTCAAAAGTGAATGTTGCTGAATGGTCAAAGTACCTTTCAAAAGAGGTGTCACATGAAAGAGGTGTACATTTGAAAAAATCCTCGATTACGTCATTTCGTCGACACAGGTGACGTATCCCCTCTAAGAAGTATATTGAACAAAAAAATAGAATTTGACTTGTTTCAAATTTTTTTTTCGGAATTCGGCAGTTTTTGAAAAAAATTATTTATTCCATAATTTTACCGCGCACTGTATATTTTAACCTCCATATTATACTGAATTGAAGATTTTTATTGCATTCGTTATATGTATTTAGATTTTTTTAAATTAAATCGGTCGAAGTGACTACAGATAATTGTTACACACAAACAAAATCACAATTAATGTTTGTTTCAGTATAGATCGATAAGCAGTTTGGTTCTCCCTTGATCATTCGTCATAATCCATTGAAAAAAAAATTGTGTTTTGAAAAATCAATTAGTCTTATTTTATTCCATGAATCCTGCACCTGAATACAAAAGAATACGCCGATAGTCTTACAAGTTACTTTTTCTGGCAATGAACCTCTGGCTCGTACTTTTATGAGCTTGCATCAATATATCGTTGGAATGAAATTACTTCACATCACACATACATCCCCTAAAGCTCGTCTAAGGGCGCCCATGTTGTTCACCCACACCCACCCCTTCCGATTTTCTCGAGAGACACTACAGAGAATGGTTGCTTGCGCCTTTCAGCATTCGAGGCACTAGCTATAGCACGTCAGACAGTGGACTGATCACTAACAGTGTCTTCAGTCGTTTGGAGTTGAAATAAAAAGTGATGCATCTTTCGCCATTTCAGAGAGGGAATGATGATCATTTGTCTAAGTGAAATTAAAGTAGCATTCATTTTCGCAAACATCTTAGAACTGTCTCATTAAAAAAAAAGTTTTGACTTTGTTTTTATTATCAATCTACCTGATATGTAATACTTGTTCGTTAGCTGCTGCTGCGGAGACCGATAGGACAAAATCTCAGAGGTATCAGTACATACAAAGCTAGCAAAAATTATGCATTTATTAATACATATATTAATAGTAGCGATATTTTATTTTGGATATCTACTATCTCAGAAAAACACTAAAATAAAAGTTGTTTAAAAGTTTCAAAATAATAGAAAAAACTTTAATTAAAAATTTTGGAAAACTCAATTGCGGTCCTGGTCATTGCTGTATTGAATTGTGAATTAAACGATAAAAGAATTATACAAATTCGGTTTTCTGTAGAATTGATATAAACATATTTCCTTCAAAATGGAAACAATCCGAAACCCACTGAGCAAAAATTAATTATCCCCAAGACTTCAGCTATTTATTTATATACAGAAATAATGCAGGATTAACCATGTTTCCTAACTAATACTAAGTAACTACTAAGTGATTCTATTTTAACAAAGATGTACATAGAGTGAGAAAATTAGAGTTGAAGGAGAAAAAACAGAAAAATAAAAAACAAAACAGAAACTTTGGAAATCAAGGGTACAGTAAATAAAGGGTATAAAATTACTATTATATATACCTGAGATTAAGGGGGTTTGGCATGAGTAGTTGGATTGAAATTCCATGTTTAAGTAACGATCGAGATGCCAGACAGTTCTTTTCTAAATCTATGAAGGGAAATGTCAAAGAAACCAGTTTCAAGTCACCAGCATATTTGTTACACAAATAGAGTATGTTACTAATGATAGAAAGTCCAGGAGCGGGGATCTGGAATTTTATTTGGGTCGACAAGTTGTAACGATATATCTGTTACATTTCTTATTGGTATGCTCAGAGATTCATTCATCAATCCCTATTGAAAATCTTAGCGACATCTAACCGTGGTCAATGGAACAGTCATTACGGCTGAGAAGAATAAGAATTGTCGTGAGGGATCTGACAGAACGGAGATAATAAAAGGAGGCGTGATGCCATTCTCGCCCCTTTTCCAATCTTGCTGTAATTGAGATATCTTGTGTTCTGAAGCTCGTCAGCCATTGATTGACAGAATAGATTATGTTCATGTTGAAATAACTAATAATAAGAGCATTTTCCTTTCTCCGCGAAAGTGATTTCGAATCAGTGAATTCCGAGTGATATCAAGGTATGTATTGGGAATGATGTTTGGACCAAAGATTTTTTAAATATGTCACCTTCAGATAATTTTTAACGAGAACGTCAGGTTGTTCTTCACAAAGAAAATATCTGAAGTCATTACGCATTTTTGTTCAGTAAACAGCGATTAGATTTATCCAGGTCAATCTGATAAACAATTACAGTGCCGTTCACTATATTTTTTTTAAGGAGTTCAGTTAGAATCATGGATGCCACATGTGATCTATCAGATTGAATTAATATATGTGTTCAATCTTATCTGATTAGATGGCTTGCTCTGACAAGACTTTATTGGGATCTAATGATGGTTTCACAAATATATTATATCACTTACGCTGTATTTGGTATGATATAGTTGGAAAATATATATATTTAATGAGTTTTTTTATATATCTTTAGTATGGTTCCATATTTGATGATAATTATCACCAAGCTGTGATTTTGATGTAGGTGAAGAGATCACATATATATTTTATGTATGAATTTAATCCCTGGAATTTGGAATATTCTTCGATTTCAAAGCAAACTTTCTGAAGAAGTATTTGACGACTGGTCAAACAATAATTCTCATATACTTTTCTTGAATATCATTGAAATTGAAGTCATTTTCGTATATCAAACTTGATGTGTCAAATTCTGTTTTTTTATTCTTGGTAAAGTATAATCTTGGCTGCTCAGAATCAGAATACATTATTTTTTTATAGAGAGCAAAGATCAATGTTGTTGAAGTCATAAAATAATTCTTCAATTTCAGTATTGAGTACTACTGACAAATGTCAGCATAAGCTGATTTGTATGATCAATCAATTTTAAGCAATAATCTCTTGATGAACTTACACTCATCGAAAATATTCCAAGTTTCAAGAAGTTGAATTTTTGTATAGCAAATTCTGACACAAACAATATTGTTTTTCATGTAATATTGCTGAGAACACATTCAGTGGACAGGAAGCTGACGCTTGTATCCTGATCCATCTCTCCACCTGATCGGTCGCCCAGCAGCTATAAGTGCCCCCTGATTGCGTGTCAAACAACTGCGTGAAGTCTAGCTAAGAGCTACACAAACTACAATCAGAGGTACATCGTCATCGATAAAACGACAGGTTCAGCAAACAAAAACAATATTGCTTTTTCTTATTTTGGAAACTAAATAAATGTATATATTTGATACATATTTGTTAATAACTGAAAAATGCTGTATATTTGATACATATTTGTTAATAACTGTAAATGATGTATATTTGTAAATAGATTGATATGAGTTGGTATTTGTTTTATTGTTGTAGTTATTTACAGAAGGAAAGTTATTTGATTTGCAATCATTATTGAATGGAAATTTGAATTTTTGTCCCAATTTAACAAAAAATTCTGGCGCCCATTCAAATTCACAATTTCTAAAACTTTGCTTGAAACATAAAAAATTTGAAACTAGTAAGGCGGTCCAAAGAACTCCACACCGCTCTTCACTGAAATTAATTAAATATTCACATACATACATATGGCTGTTGAGGAGCTTAACACAAACAAGCAAAATTTATTCTTGAACTGATTCAAAACCAAAATTAGTTTTATGTTTTTTATAATAGTTCCATTTGATAAAGTTTTAAACGGTTTCGAAGGCCTTTATCATATTCTTTTTTTGAGGGGTCCCAAATGATTGATGCGAATTCCATACGGCTCCGAACGAGTGTAAAATATAAATACTTTCAGTGTTCGTGAAGTCAGTAGTAGATCTTTTGAGAAAACCCAGCATCTTCATTGATTCATTACTAATTTTATTGATATGATCGCTGAATTTGAGATTGCTTTGAAATGCCACACCCCAATCTGTAAACCCATTTACTCTGTAAATAGCAGTGCCATCCATTGTGTCAATATCTTGTTGTAATACGAAATCATCATTGATGTCGTTGTTGCAACGAAAAATTCTGAAATCATCAGCGTAAAGAAGGGAATTGTCGGGTAGATCATTGATGAAAATCAAGAATAAAAGAGGTCCCAAGTTGGACCCCTGTGGCACCCCAGACCCTGACAAAAAAGACAATGAATTATTTCCTTGAAATGTAACGAATTGAACCCTATTAGACAGGTATGATACTAAGAGATTTACGAGAGTGTTGGTTGGGCCATATGATAGGAGCTTGGCTAGAAGAATGTCATGTGTAACGAATTTTTCGTTACTTCCCTATACATAACCAATTTCTAATAATTTTTCTGGTTATCTTTACGGTGTTACGAGTCAGTAGTCACTGCTAGGATCGTGACTGTAAAAATGCGCTCTTTATTATCGACCGTCATATTCATGTCAAGTTGATCGAGTTGTATTTCATGTCGTCAAGCAGTTGTTTTTTCCATAAGTGTTTTTCAATAGAAGAAAAACCGAAGTTAGTTTGTGAAAAAACAGGTGAAAATTGGTGATTTGCTCGAACCGAAAGGAGGATCGTCCTCTTTCTCCGATTGAATCTCGAGATAGGCAGGTGTGGTGAGTGAAGTAAAGAAAAAACCAAAAAAAAACCTCGATAGAAATTAGCCAAAGATAGTATCATATACGATATGTAAGATATAAAATAATATGAAGATAATTTAATTGGAAATTTACTGATAATTCCAGAGGTGACAAAAATCTGACAGTATATCTATAATTGACCTTCATAAATTACCATCGAAGATTTCGAATATTACCAGCATAGAAAAAGCGGAAAATAATGTTAATCAACTACAACATTGATTGCAAAATAAGGAAAATAAATATACTAAACCAAACTCAACAATGATAGCCATTCAATTTAAAAATCGTAACGTACCAAAATCAATTCACTCACCACACCTGCCTATCTCGAGGTTCAATCGAAGAAAGAGGACGATCCTCCTTTCGGTTCGAGCAAATCACCAATTTTCACCTGTTTTTTTCATTGCATTTTTTCTACTCTTCAAGTAATCTTGTTAAAGCTTGTTATAAATTCCTCTCACTTGTTAAAGTTTTCTAGAATAACCAGTCACTATTCTAATTGTCTGGAATAAATTTGTTAAGTTGATTTCCTGCATATTTATTTGCCTTCCCATACAAGCTAGGTGACATTTATTTAGTAAATTTTTGTTTATCTTTGGCTTTTGTCTTTAGCAAGCCTGGCGCCCAACTCTTGAACTAATCAAGTTAATTAATGTATAATTTTTTTAGTGACCCAATTTGATAAACTAGAAAAAGTCATCAATTGAACCTTACTCACGGCCTAACCGTGTCCATCTGAGCAGCCTATCGGCAAAGTGATTTCACCTTCTTAAATTTGAATCAGATAATTTCAAATTTGGGGTTCAAAAATAAGGGGTGTTACAACTTTGTCGAAAGCCTTGGCAAAGTCTGTATAGACTACTTCCACTTGGTGTCCCCCATTCTTTGTTCTTTGAGTGTATTGTGTGCAATTTCGAAAATATTCCAGAAAATAGTCAACAACAAATTCGAAAGGTTCTCGATGACAATAAACTTTTGGCAGCATCTCAATCAAGCTTCTGACCTAGCAATAACTGCACAACAGCCCTGTTAAAAGTAGTTGACGACATACATAAGTTCGTTGATAGTAATGTAATGTTGAAAAGGGAAACATTCTCAATTGAATATTGATAGAAAGATTTTTCTGTGAATTGAAAAATCCACGATTAAAATGAAGTTATTTTTTGTGAATGTCTAACAGAAAACAACTACTTCCCCGGCTAAAGCCACGCTGGACATTGGACTACATCTGATAGATATTCTGAAAAGGCCCTAACTCAAAAGAAAAAATCTGAAATTGAAAACTTGCATTTTCATTCAGATAGTTATTTGATTTTCTATTCCAGTCTTAATTAAGAGGTTATCTTGACGATGGAAGATAGTGACTAAAGTTTATCTTTCAGTCGCAGATGATTCCACATCTGATTTTATGAACATCCTGTTTATATTTTCAACAAATTAATGTAATGTGTTATCCATCCTAGTATTTTTAAAAATTGGAATTTTTTTTTGATGACATTCCTTGGTTAGTTATTTATCGTTCAAGGAAATATAAGAAAATTATTTGGATAATAGAACACAGTGTGTCATTTTGGATTCGAGCTTACTTGAAACTCCGGCTGGAGTACCACAAGGGTCGATTCTTGGACCTATAATATTCGTAAACTATACCTCCCAGTTTCATAAATACTCACAACATACTAAAATTCATAGTTATGCTGACGATACCCAAATATATAAACAATTTCCTGGATGTAATCTGTAATTAGCGTGACAGCAAATCAATCAAGACTTGAATTCATTATATTACTTCTGAAAAAAAACTGTCGACAAATTATTCTGAAACTGTTGTTATACTATTTGGCCGAACAGCCATATGAACATGATATGATTATCTATCTTGACAATACAGAATTGCCGCAGAGAATTCATGAATAAACAATCACGGAAAGTTTTATGTGATGTTCTAGTTTTATCTCATGCTAATTATACAGATATCTGTATATGACTCAAACTTACTTCAATCAGACAATGTACGTTGGGATGTTTGGCTTAAGGACTTGCTGGTAGACTTTGTTTTCGATATATAGCTGGGAATTCCTTCCCATCAGCCAATACATATGTTCGTGTTTGATCTTCAATTGTTCTGATTTCTTTTTCACATGTTCCTTCCATTTACGCTTAACATGCAAATCAAGACCCAAGTATTTATTTGCATGGTATTATGTCTTTGTTCAATTTTACTGCGTGGTAGTTAGTTTTTATGTTAGTGAAGTTGCTGATTTGTTTTCATTCACCGTTATAGGCTATCATCTGGTCCAGGCGTTTTTATTGTTTATTACGCCTTGGTAATTGGTTGTTTCTTCTATGGTATTTTCTACCGTTTACATGATGCATCATCAGAAAATATTATATATTTTTTTCTACTGGGATATCACATGTATGTAATAGGTAAAGCACTGGTCCCAGTACGCTGCCTTGGGGTACCCATGCATTCAATGTTTCCGATACCTAAAATTCCTAGCACTATCAAACCCAACGAAGTCAGACCAATCAACACCCTACCTCCAATTGAAAAGTTACTAGAAACTTCCGTATATAATCGATTAATTCAATATGTTGAAGAAGACGATATTTCAATATGAAACCAATCGGGATTCTGCCTGAAGCACTCGTGCGAGTCATCAGTACAGCTGTCCCTGAGTAAATTCCAAACTGAATTGGATGGGACAATAAATTTGTTTTGGCTCTGTTTCTTGATCTGAGAAGAGTATTTGAGACCATTTATAAGTCTATATTAATAGATAGAGTGAAAGATACTTACTCATGTGAAATTCAAAATTATGTTGGAGTTCCTCAAGGCAGTGTTCTTGGCCCTATTCTATCCGTGCTTCATCTAAATGGCATGCCGTATTTTGTTGATTGTGAATATCTTAACTTGTTTGCGGATCATCCATTATTGACATGCAGTGATGTTAACTTGGAAATAGCAATACAAAAAAGGAATACTATATTATCTACTGCCAACAACCAAATAAAGATCTATCTATATTCTTTAACCTTCTCAGAAGTGAATTTCGCAAATAAGTTTGATAAACATTGAAACCAATGAAATGGGCATTTAGGATTTTACTTTATTTATAGGTTTATCTGGTTTAGGTATCATTATCACTCCTGCTGTTTTCCATAAAATTGGAACAGGTTTTATTTCTAAATGCCACATTCATTAAAAGGGTTATTTTAACAATGCGCTTTCTTGGGATTCATATTTTATTTTATTTTTGCAGATACTTCTTTGGATGTAACTATGTCCATTTCTTGAATGGTATATATTCGATCAATTATGTCCAGTTCCTCGTTGGGTTGTTATATTTTTGCTAGGTGTGTGGCAAACATATCAGCCTATTACTGTCTCTAGTCCAGGTACCATTTCCCTCTCTTATGGGTGTTTTTTTTTTGTTCTGTTCAACCATTTTGCCGCTTTCCAACGTGAGTAATTTGTGTTTTGGTCGTTCAATTTATTTTTATTATCTCTTGTCCTGTATCTTTGCCAATCTTGTATGTCTTTTTTCTTTCACTAAGTTGATTCCAGTTGTTTCCCTTTTGATTTCTGGAGAGCTTTTCTGATTCAGGTTATGTTGTCTTGATGGGCACATTGAACGTTCTTCTCTCGGTAAGTTCCAGTTTGAAACTTTCCCAGTCAGTGCTTTCCCAGTTAGTACTGGATTTGGTTGTTTGGTTATATAATAATAATAACATAATTAATGTACACTTTTTGTTCATTTGTTTGACACATTTGACAAGCATTTATCACACTTGAACTCACCAGGTTTCATTTTAGAATCTGAGGTTTACAAACAAACAATTATATTTATCAGCAATAAATTTTGAAATATGCCACCTCGAATGGCCACGCCATAGTTTTTCATTTCAGCCACAAGTCAAACATGTATGAGCACTACTAAATTATTATTATTTCATTACAGAGAACTTATACAGTGCTTTTCTTTAATGCCCCCCCCCTTTATTTTTTGAACGGGTCAACTCAAAAAATTGAAACTTGGGATAATGAAATGGATGCATGAATACTATATTTTGAAGTAAAATTGACAGATGACACTTTCAAGATGGCGACTGGGCGCCATCTGGGAAAAAAAATTAAATCGAAAGGAGGGTCTTGTGACAAATCCTTTTGAAGCTCCTGACGAATACTCCACAACCCTAGAATATAAAGTCAATATCTTCACCTACTACAAAATGGCGGAACATTCAATAATTACCTGCATACAAACACATTAATATTGATACATCTAGAAATATTTGTTTTTCTCTGCCATATGGCAATCTCAACAACCCGATAAGGTTTGATAGGTTATTTTTTGTTTAAACAAAAAATGACAACGAACATCAGTTGAAATATTCTCATTTAGTTTTCGGTTTTACTAGTAAATAGGTACACGTGAACTATCTCTAAAATGGTCAATTCTCGTCCATTGGAAGAAACAATCGAAGCGATTTTTATTTACGGTGGACTCGTAACTTTCACGAAACCGAAATAATTTTTAATGATCGTTTCCCGAATCGTCCTATCTGTAGAAAATATTTAAGGGAAGTTGTAACCAAATTTACAACTACCGGTAGTGTACAGAACAAAAAGCTCCCAGGTCAACCGTTCATTCCGGAAGAACAGCAAGTTCAAATAATTGGTGAGATGATAGTAAATCCTAAACAGTCTACTTCCTCCATCGCGAATGTTTGTGAGGTCTGTCCTTCTACTGTGTGGAGACTTTTGAAGAGGAATAAGTATCATCCATACAAAATCAAAATGGTACACCAGTTAAATGAAGCTGACCCTGAACAGAATTCTGCGAAATTATGACGGCAACCATTGCAAGGCATCCTACCTATCTCCACAATATCTGTTTCAGTGACGAATCTACATTTTATCTCAACGGCAAGGTTCACAGACAAAATTGCCGTTATTGGACACATTTTCCGGGAAACTCATACTCAATATTCAGAAAAAATTAACGTCTGGGCAGGAATATTGGGAAACCATATTGTAGGACCTCTTTTCATTGAACAAAATTTAACAGGGGAACTGTATTTGAATATGCTGGAAAATGTGTTGACCCTCTAATCACCGAAATCGTCGAAGCGAATCCTAATGAATTCGATATGGATATTGTATTCCAACAAGATGGAGCACCACCACATTACTACGGACAAGTAAGAAACTATTTGGATAATACTTTCCCCGGTCGTTGGATTGGCCGTCGAGGTCCTACGGAATGGCCAGCCCGCTCGCCAGATTTGACACCTGTAGACTTTTTTTATGGGGCTATTTGAAGCAAAAGGTGTACGAAACTGAACCTGCTTCAATATTGGATATACGGCAGAGAATAATAAATATTTGTAGAAATATCGACGTTACTGTGTTCGAAAATGTTCGGCGTGAAATATCGGATAGGCTGTTCTCATGTCAAGCAGTTCAAGGCAACCATTTCGAGCATCCTCTGCACTGAACTCAGCTTCTTTCCTCAAATCATGAAGTTAAACGTCGATGTATTCAGGCAATTGTTAAATGTTCCGCCATTTTGTAGTAGGTGAAGATATTGACTTTATATTCTAGGGTTGTAAAGTATTTGTCAGGAGCTTCAAAAGGATGTGTTACAAGACAATTAAATATTTTTTTTCCCAGATGGTGCCCAGCCGCCATCTTGAAAGTTTTATCTGTCAATTTTACTCCAAAATATAGAATTCATGCATCAATTTCATTATCCCAAATTTAAATTTTTTGAGTTGACCCGTTCAAAAAATTAAAGGGGGGGACATTAAAGAAAAGCACTGTATATGCGACAAGGCGTTCTAGTGACGTGCTAGACCCAGGAGACCGTCTCCGGAATTTTTCCTCGCGAGCGTTCACAGTCTGATCTCCAAGGAGGCCGTCTCCATGGCGACGGTTTCGAGTTTCGAGGGGGACCGCCATTTTGTCCCCCGGCCGCCGCCCGTTGCCGCGAGAGTCGGGAGTTAGCGAAAGCGCCACAAATTTATATCTGCCTCATCCAGGGCTCAGGAGAGATCATTACCAAAGCTTTCTACTCAATTGCGGATCGTCCGGAGTTTGATCTATTTGTCGACGCCCTTTACCTGACTGCTGCTCGTCTCACGGGATGCTTATTATTTTATCAATCGACGAATAAATCGGGGATAATTTCACTCACAAGAAATGGTAATATTTTGATGCATGAATGACGTGTGCTGTTTCATTTCTTAGTGTTGATATGGGTGAATAGTTTGGTTTTTCTTCCTCCACTAGTTGGAAAAAACAACCTCGAAATTAATGTTTTGTACAATTGTCAAAAAAACTCTCTATTGGGAATTCAAAATTAGATGACAGCGCCAGAGTGGCAAAAATTCAAACCAGACATAAGTACAATGTTTGTCTGTTTTCTCAAAGGTTATGCACTTGTGTTTGGAGTTTTTCTTAAAATATTTCCATTTGGTATTATTTTCCAGTTTTCTTTTGTCTAATGTTATTCATTTCAAGACTCTAGTGAAGTGGTGTATTTAAATCTCAAGACAAAACTCACTTTGAAGGAGACAAAGTATGTTCTAAATTGCTTGCAAAAAAAATATTTTTCGAAGTTTTTGGACAGCTTAGTGAAGTCCTCGGGAATTATTGTTATGAATTATTTTGAAGAAATGTTACACATTATTATTTGTGAATGTTCAAATTGAAAATAAAACTAACAAAAACAGTTTTTGTTAGTAACTTTTTTTCCACACTGTATGAATAAAAAGAAAGAAAAAAAAGCAGTTTATTTTTAACAGGGGTACCCAGTTACAGGAAATGTTAATACAACAATCAATTAGATATGTAATATATAAATATATATATATATATATATATATATATATGTAATATATATATATATATTAATATATGGAAGTAAATGCTAATGAGAAAATTTATAATATTCAACATACAATTAAATTCTAAAGTTCAAGAGAAAAGTTTGAGTAAACAAATAAACAAGAAAATAAAAGAATACACCAAAGTATGTAAGGTTGCTGTAGTAGACATGAACATTATAGATACTCAATAATACACGATGTAACAGCATTCAATGAGTCAAAATAAATGTCACAAATTTCACAAATTTTGTTGAAGCTACCGCACATGAAATTCAACGGTGATCGCAGCATAACGTTTGTTCGTGATGCTTCGCAATAAAATTTGGCATTGTGCCGACCTCCGATTCTAGGTACTAGGAAATTAATTTCGTTTAAAAGAGCAGCACAATCAATATTGTTATCAATTAATGTATACAAAAATTTAATGCCAAGAATAATTCTCCGTATTTCCAAAGATGTCATTTCGAAACGTGACAATAAAATATCATGATCGATGCCTCTCACAGGATATTGTCCATCAACTTTCAAGCATAAATATTTCAAAAATTTCCTCTGTACACTTTCGATTGACATTTTTTGGTAATCGTAGAATGGATTCCATATCAAAGAGCCATACTCCAACTTAGATCTGGCAAAGGCAAAATATAGCAATTTTATGGTGGCAACGTTTTCGAAGTTTTTGCTATTTCTGTAAATGGAACCAAGCATCCTATTTGCATCCGCAACCATTTTTCTAATATGTGTTGTAAATGTGTATTTGCTGTCGTATGTTATACCAAGGTCCTTCATCTCATGTACCCGGTTGATCGTGTTATTGTTGATAGTATAATCATACATTATGGTTTTATATTTTCTTGTAAACGATATAATATTGCATTTGGATACATTTAGTTGGAGACGATTATTATTACACCAAAGTTTAATTAAATCTAACTCAGACTGTACACAGTGACAATCAGTAATGTTATCCATTTTGTAGTATAATTTAAGGTCATCTGCAAATAGAAGGCTGGGAATTTTCAAAGAGGTTGACAAGTCATTAATGAAAATTAAAAACAAGAGTGGCCCTAGATTTGAAAGATTCGTATTCAACAAACTGTTTTCTGTCAACTAGGTATGACTCAAGTAGAGTGAGCAGTTGCCTGGAGAGTCCCAATTTTATTAATTTACTAAGAAGAACATAATGGTCTATTTGATCAAACGCCTTTTGGAAGTCCAAGTAAATTACATCGACTTGATTCTGCTTGTCTAAATGAGTACAGAGATATTGGTTCAAACATGCAAGGTTTGTTGAACACGATCTTTGTTGTACAAAGCCGTGCTGGGTGGGGGAAATAACTTTCTGAACATGAGAGTAAATGACCTTTTGTTTACATATTTCAAAGAGTTTGGAAAAATTACATAAAATAGAAATTGCTCTATAGTTTGTGGTGTGACTTGAGTCACCTTTCTTTTAAATCGGACATATTCGAGCTGTCTTCCACAGTTCAGGGAAGGCACTGGTCGATAAAATTAGGTTGAATATGCCCATAAGAGGTATATATAGTATGTCGATACAATCTTTTACTACAAAACTAGGAACATTATCGACTCCCGGTATGTTGAATAATATCTCTTGTTTCTCTTCTTAACTCACTTTCTCAACTCTATTTGAAGGTTCTCTTTTTAACTTTTTTCCTTGGTCACACACGATATAGGAACATTTTGGGAAGGAACTGTATTCTTCTTCAAGATCCCAAGAGCCCGTCGTCTGTCTATAGACTCACTCAATCCTAGATTAGTCTGCACCAGTACGTTACATTCACTTTCTCACGGAAAATGATAAAAACTTATTCCAGTACAACGGGATGATTTTTTGACTCGAGGACATACAATAGTCAACAGAATATTCACCGGGTAAACCAGAATTTCATTGAATGTCAACAATCATAAAAGATTCGACAAGTTTTAAGTGTACAATGGCCAAAATCATATAAACATTAATGTTTCCGAACAATGTGTCCTTATCACCTAGATATACATATATAGTCACTCTTTTTCCATACTGTTTGAATAATTTTCGGTAGGTTGAATAATATCTCTTTTTTCTCTTTTTAACTGTCTTTTTTTTCCTCTCAACTCTCTTTAAAGGACCTTTTTCACTTTTTTCTTGGCCACAGACGATACAGGAAGATTTTGGGGAAGGGACTGTATTTTTCTTCAAGAGCCCATCGTCTGTCTATAGACTCGCTCAATCCTAGATTAATCTGCACTGCACCAGAACGTTACGTTGTAGTAGATGTTTCCATCAATTCATTGTAGGTGGATCCTTCATTTCACATTCAAATGGTTTCTAGATTATTCATTTCAGATTTAGGTAGATTCTAGATCCTCCATTTTGAATGTAAGTTAGGGTATGGATCCTTTATTTCAATGCAGGTAGCCTTTGGATCTTTCAATATAAATTTAGGTAGCGTAGCAATCCTTTATTACAAATGCAGGTAGGGTATGGATCATTCATTTCAAATTTAGATTGTTTATGGATCCTTCATTTCAAATTCAGATACTTTCTGGATCCTTCATTTCAAATGTAGGTAGTGTATATATCCTTCATGTAAGATTTTCGATACTAAGTAGTGTATGGATTATTTATTTCAGTATATGTAGTGTATGGATCTTTTGAATTTAGCCAAGGTACCTCTTAGTTTACTCACAGTACTTTTAATTTGCAGGTCCCAACGTAAGCGCCTATCAACGACAATTCCAAAATCAAATACCTAGGAATTGTCGTTGATAGGCACTTACATTGGGACCTGCAAATTAAAAGTACTGTGAGGAAACTAAGAGCTACCTTGGCTAAATTCAAGTACCTGAGAAACTTCTTGGTTGCCAGACATCTAAAAACTCTGTACTTTGCACTCGTACAATCCCAACTCACGTATGGTATAATAGGATGGGGAGGAGTAAGTGACTGCTACCTGAGAAATCTACTTGTCATACAGAAATGGATTCTGAGAATTATGTTAAACAAAGGTAAAACTCACTCTAGCGACAATGTATATAAAGATGCATCTGTTTTCGATTTGAGACAACTATTTTGCATGAGTATTCTGAACAACACAAAAAAGGCAACATTCAGCTAGAACAAGTCACTCATTCCCATAACACAACAAATAAAGAAAACCTCCTGAATGCTTCTCGTTGTACAAAAACCATCGGACAAAAAAAAACGCATCGTATCTCGGACCACGACTCTTTCAGACTCTACCTCAAAAAATAAAGAATTTTGGAAATATAAGAAAATTCAAAAAAAAAATAAAAAAATGGATTTCGAACAATGGAAGACTGTTTTTTTCAAGACTTTGATAATCAAAATGTTCACAACTAACTAGTCACTAATAATAATTGTTTCTGAGGAATAGAAATCTGGTAATTTCTTCTTCAGTACATCAAATAGTTTTTTTTAACTGTTTTATTTATCGGAATTTTATTGATTTGTTGATAATATAAACAGGATGTTCATAAAAACAGATGTGGATTCATCTGCGACTGAAAGATAAACTTTAGTCACTATCTTCCATCGTCAAGATAACCTCTTAGATTAATTATAATTTTTAGGATTTAACAAAATCGAATCATCACAAACAAGCGGTAAATCTCTTACTGCTTCAGTGATTAAACAGTTTATTGATTGAACTTCATTCACATGTCATGTATTTTTTTTTGTATGAAATGAAATTGACAATAAACATTATTATTATTGTGAAAGTGGAAATATTGTGTCCAAAATATATAATGAAAAAGGGTGAATTTTGTGGCATAGAGGACAAATTATTAAATTAAAGAAAAAAGCATCCTCAAGTGGGAGTCGAACCCACGACCTTATAATTTCTAGCCATACGCTCTACCATCTGAGCTATTAGAGGACATAGGAATCGACACACACTCGTGAACACTTTTCTTCCATAATTTAATATCCATGTGAGAAATGAATCGAAAATCAAACGTACTTATCACTGGCCGTCGAGATCCATTGCCTGTCACTCAACTTCATCGGCATTCGAAAATTTCAATAGCAGATGATCTCTAACCACTGATAGGATTTAGCCAAATATATAAGGTTAAAGTGGATATATTGTGTCCAAAATATATAATGAAAAAGGGGGAATTTTGTGGCATAGAGGACAAATTATCAAATTAAAGAAAAAAGCATCCTCAAGTGGAAGTCGAACCCATGACCTTATTATCTCTAGCCATACGCTCTAACCAACTGAGCCATCCGAGGACATAGGAATCGACACACACTCGTATTATTTATTTCAAATGAGGCTAAGAATATGGATTATTAATTTCAAATGTAGATAGTGTGCGGTTTTATAGGTAGACGGTATATGGATCCTTCATTTCAAATTTAGGAAGTTCATGGAACATTCATTTCGAATGTAGGTAGTGTATGCATCCTTTATTTTAAATTTAGATAGTGCATGGATATTTTATTTCTAATTTGAGTAGTAAATGTATCCGTCATTTCATATGTAGTTAATGTATTTGAAATTTAGGTAGTGTCAAATAAACCAATTCGTCGCTAAAATTGTAGAGAAGACATTTTATTTTCACGCCTATCTCGTAGAAAAATCTACAGCGAGGAAGGAATTTAGCAGGACCGTAAATTTTCTGTTATTTTATAATGGCGATTTTTATTCGTACGAGTTTTACATTCTGTTAAGAAATGCCTCAACTTTTAAAACACCCTATGTATATATACTGGGGCAGCGTTTTGACACGGTGTTGCCTGTGCCATGCTCGCTCATCGAATATTTCCTTCACCATCTCGATCCTCAATCGCACCTTGGATATGCAAACCATTAAAAGAGCGTATTCGAAATAAGAAGTGAACAGGTGAGCCGAGTGGAACGAACAGCGGGCGAGGCAATAAAGAAGAATTATTGAGGAAACCCATGAGCCAACAAATCCACTCAGAGTTGGCAGCACAAGTTGGGGATCAATGGCTCAGAACGGTCCGTGTGCGATTCAAGATGGACTGCCATCTAGTGAAAGTCTAGAATGCTTTCGCCGCTCGAGAAGAGAGACTTGGTGCTATTTTCAAATGTGGAATAGATTCGTATGCACGTTGACATTTGATTATATGTATATTCAAATCCCGACATTTATGCATCAGTGTCAAGATAAATGCTTTTCAGGTTTGTTTACGAAGTATAGGGAAATCTAAGATGTCTAAAAACCCTGGTGCTTGAACTGATTCGATATTGTTTTGATTTTCGAGGGGACACCACCTGTTACTTCAATAGAGCTTCTCTCTGCCATTTCTATGGTAGATGGCGCCGTCCCAAAATGTTTGTTCATATCCTCGCTTAACGTCAAAACTTAATTCTTGACATCTGCAGCATCTTATATGAAATTATTTTTGGTGTTTTGTCGATGTCTATGTACGAAGGCGTTTAAGGGCCAACAACAAAATATTTTTTAAAATATTAGGAATTGTCACTTGAAAGTGACAAGTGTCACTTGGAACTGACAATTGTCACTTTGAAGTGACAATTGTCACTTTGAAGTGATAATTGTCACTTCGAACTGACAATTGTCACTTTGAAGTGACAATTGCCACTTTGAACTGACAATTGTCACTTCGTACTGACAATTGTCACTTTGAAGTGACAATTGCCACTTTGAACTGACAATTGTCACTTCGTACTGACAATTGTCACTTTGAAGTGACAATTGTCACTTTGAACTGACAATTGTCACTTCGAACAGACAATTGTCACTTTGAAGTTGAATTTTGATTTAGTTATTCGATACAAACTATTGCAACAGCGAGCGGCGGGGTAAAAACCCATTTCCAGATGGTTCTATTAAAAAATTGCGAAATAAATCAAATAGTTCATCTATTGGTATTAAACTACTTACTCTATTTAACTTGAGTTATTTGAATGAAAAATAGGATATTTATAAATTGATCAGAGAATATAAAAAAAAAGGTGATTTTAGATATTCTCGAATAAATGCTTGGAACTGCACATAAGCCATAGTATTGGATTCTAACTGTTTTCGAAATTCTGCCATCTTCAAAGTTTTTTTTAACTTTTGCCTTACTGGCCATCATAAAATTTCAATTGATTTTGAGGTTATTCGACATGCACAATCTATAAAAGTTTTTTCAATACTTTTTCCTATATCTATGTTGAAAATTGACTAAATATTCAACCTGTTTCATTTTTGATGGCCTACTCTCCTATGAACATCTCATTTTGTATACAGGGTAGTTCCTTTCGAAAATGAATGGAGTTTTTTCTCAAATGTCTCGGACGGACACAGTGCTCTTTTTTTTAAACAAAATAGGAGATTTTCCACGAGAATTCAATTGGTTTTTCTGAAATAGTTTTTTTATCGAAAAGTAAGTCATTTTCAATCAAGAATAAAATATATTTTTTTTATTATAACAATATTATTTTAGCAGTTGGCATCAACTGTCCTTTTTGAGTGACAATTGTCACTTCAAAGTGACAATTGTCAGTTCGAAGTGACAATTGTCAGTTCGAAGTGACAATTGTCAGTTCGAAGTAACAATTGTCACTTCAAAGTGACAATTGTCAGTTCGAAGTGACAATTGTCAGTTCAAAGTGACAATTGTCTCTTCAAAGTGACAATTGTCAGTTCGAAGTGACAATTGTCAGTTCAAAGTGACAATTGTCACTTTGAAGTGACAATTCCTAATATTTAAAAAAATATTTTGTTGTTGGCCTTTATACGCCTTCGTATCTATGCGTTTCCTTCTCTTTGATTAGAAATCTTGCTTAGCTTATTCCTGAGTTTGTTCTTTAAAAAATCACTCGTTCATCAGCTCATTAGTGCGTGAGGAATTGTTTATTTTCAGGTAGTGTAGTGTAAGGATACTTTTTGTAGAATGTGCCACATTTGTATTTTGTATGGACATTATGAAGCCGCAGATTCGAATATTCACCCGTATTCAGTACCAAAAGCAAGTACAAATCTTGACGAATTGACTAATAATGATATTTTCATAGTTCATCATATTGTATGCATTGAATTTTATATTTCCCGCAATTCAATGACAATTTCATTTCCAATTCTCCGTCTGTCAAAATCTTCGAAAAGAAAATTCAGTTAACCTCAAATTCAAATGGTACAAAATAAGATGTATAAAAACCCTGGTGAATGAACTGATTCGATATTGTTTAGATTTTCGAGGGGACACCACCTGTTACTTCAACAGAGCTTCTCTCTCTGCTCTCTGTGGTAGATGGCGCCGTCCAAAAATGTTTGCCTATATTCTCGCTTAATGTCAGAACTTAATTTCTGACAACTGCAGCATCTTATATGAAATTATTTCCAGATTTTGTCGGTATCCATGCGTTTTCCATTCTTTGATTTGAAATCCTGCTTAGCTTAGTGCGTGAGGAATTATTTATTTTCATGTAGTGTAGTGTGTAAGGATACTTTTTGTAGAATGGGCCACATTTGTATTTTCTGTGGACAGTATAAAGCCACAGATTTGAATTGTCGCCTGTATTCAGTACCAAAAGCAAGTACAAATCTTGACGAATTGACTAATAATGATATTTCCATAGTTCATCATATTGTATGCATTGAATTTTATATTTTCTGCAATTTAGTGACAATTTCATTTCCAATTCTCCGTCTATCAAAATGCAGTTAACCTCAAATTCAAATGGTACAAAATACGAAAAACAACACGACAGTGCTTTCTTTGTGCAACGTTCGGGGGCTTCTAATTCTAGCTTTGCTATTGGTGAAGTTTGACAGATGTCTCATTTCAGCCAATAGCAAAGCTAGAATTAGAACCTGCGAACAGTTTGCCTCAAAATGAAATCTGAGGAAATAAATATACCATGTTACTGAATTGATACTAAAACGAAATTGGCGCCATCTGACACGCTAGTAATCTCTATTATCAAGTAGGCCAAGTGTCGCCAAGTCGATCCCAAACTTCTACAGGTATAAGTGCAAGCACCAGGGTTTTTAGACATCTTAGTACAAAATACGAAAAACAACAACATGGTGCTTTCTTTGTGCAATGTTCGGGGGCTTCTAATTCTAGCTTTGCTATTGGTGAAGTTTGACAGATGTCTCTTTTCTACCAATAGCAATGCTAAAATTAGAACCCGCGAACAGTTCGCCTCAAAAAGAAAGCTGAGGAAATAAATATATCCTGTACCAAATTAAAACTTAAACCATATTGGTGCCATCTGAAATGACAGTAATATGGCAGCTCCAATATGGCGACAAGTTTTGTGGTTATATCCCGATTCCAATAAAAATTGGTATGGGGGGGTTTTTGGGGTCGAAGATCATAATTTTTTTGTCAAAATACACGAATTTAAGATGGCGATGAGTTTTGTGAGTACAACCCGATTCCATTCAAAATTGGTGTGAGGGAGTATTTGGGGTCGGACATCATGATGTTTTTGTCAAAATTTATGAATTACAGATGGCGGCTCCAAGATGGTGACGTGATTTGTTATTATGACCCGATTCCATTCAAAATTGTTGTATTTTTGGGGTCGGAGATTATTAGTTTTTGTCAGAATTCAATAAGATGACGAATTTCATGAATGACTGAAAAGAATAAAAATGATAAAAAAATAATATTGAGACAAGCTTTTATACAAATGCACTAAAAAGGAAAAAATATTTCTTCAAATGTTTGACCTAGGTTATTCTGTGACTAGCAGATTCAACAGCTTGCCTAAAATATAAAATAGGTATTCTGGCGCGGCAAGCTTTTGAATCTGCTTCTCACAGAATAACCTGGTCAAACAAATAAATATTTTTTTTTCCTTTTCGGTGCATTTGTATAAAAGCTTGTCTTACATTTTTTTCCATTTTTATTTTCTCAATATTTTCACATGGGTTTGGACAGATTCATACTCAACATTTTCTATATCCAAATTGAAAAATTGCTAATATACTTTCGATAAACATTTATCCATGTCTCCAAATTATAATTTTATTTTGTCTCTTTTTTTTCTCAATATTTTTCTGAGATCTGGAATTTATATTTACATATTTTAATGTATAAAATAATCTTACTCTACCATATAACTTCAAAGGGTGCGATATTGGGAAATTTCCACATGGGTTTGGACGGATTCGTACTCAAAATTTTGTTTATCCAAATTGAAAAATTGGATATAGAAATATATTTTCCATAAACATTTAGAGAAATATATTTTCGATAAACATTTATTCATGTCTCCAAATTATTATTTTATTTTATCTCAATATTATTTGGTTTTCCAACTGGCACTTTTACAATTATTCACAGCACAATTGTGTCCACCAACTCTCAGTTTTTCCATTATTTCAAAATCCACGATTTGATAAGACTTAAAATACAAACACACACACACGTCTTATCGCCAGCACAGGTCGGAAAGTCATGGGTATATAGCGCAGATCAATAAGTAAACATAGATAGGCCCGATGCTAAATGTACCTTGCAATGTTTTGAAGCGAACATAATTTCGGCGGGACGTGTAATGTTTTGTGTATATGCGAGACAAACCAAAACAAAACATCTCTTGCACAGTGCCGTGCCGTTTCAAGGGGTTCAAAACAGTATTTTTAATCCACTTCAATTGAGGTTCACTTGTGTACATGAGTATGTTTGTTTGTTATCAACGTAAAAAAAACTTTCACATGTCCGATTTACTTGAAATTTGTCATGCAAGCAAAAAGGTTTCCATGGAACTACAATTATGTATTTCTATATGATGAAAATTCGAAATTAAAAACAAAATCTATCATTTATGGTCCGATTCAACACTTAAGGTATTCTCTAAATCACCTATAACAAATCTCATGACAAAATTCAAAATGACGGCTGCAATTTTATTATTGTCTGATTTAGACTAAAAATCGTCATCTTAGTATTTTATGAGTCGCGGATTGAAAACTTATCATGGAAATTAAAAATGGCGGCTGATTTCTTTCATTACAAGCTTTTATTTAACTACACATTTGTATGTATATTTAGTTCAAATCTTGTAAGTGAATTTCAATCCACTTCTAGTTGTCCGATTAACGTGAAATTTGGAAGGTGTTCATAATTCCGGTAACAATGCATTACTGAATTTTTGCTAGAGAAAAATCAATATGGCGGACGAGTTTTGTGATTATGGTTCGATTCTATTTAAATTTTGTATGTGGGGGTTTTCGGGGAAAGGGGATCACGAATTTATTGTCAAAAGTCATAAATTCAAGATTGCGGCTCTAATATGGCGACGAGTTTTGTGGTTATAGCCCGATTTCAATAAAAATTGGTATATGTGTGTTTTTGATGTCGGAGATCATGATTTTTTGCGTCAAAATCCATGAATTCAAGATGGCGGCTCCAAAATGGCGACGAATTTGATGATTATAGCCCGATTCCATTCAAAATTAGTGTGTGGGGTTTTTGGGGTCGGACATCATGATGTTTTTGTCAAAATTCATGAATTCACGATGACGGCTCCAAATGGCGACGTGTTTTGTTATTATGGCCCGATTTCATTCAAAATTGGAATGTGGGTTTTTTTGGGGTCGGAGATTAACAATTTTTGTCAGAATTCAATAAGATGACAGATTACATGAATGACTAGAAAGAATTTAATAAAAAGGATTAAAAAGAAATTTTTAGGACAAGCTTTCATACCCATGCACTGAATAGGAAAAAATAATGTCTTTGTCTGACCAAGATTATTCTGTTTGTAGCAGATTCAAAACCTTGCCGCGAATATTAAATAGGTATTCTTGCGCGGTAAGATTTTGAATCCGCTACTCAGAGAATAACCTAGGTCAAACAATTGAAGAAATTATTTTTTCCTTTTCAGTGCATTTATATAAAAGCTTGTCTTAATTTTTTGTATTCTTAATTTCAACTCAAAATAATAACTATATGGGGGTTCACACGGCAAGAAAAGACTAGATGGCATGAAAGCAGTAAAATATGACGTCACCTCCTCAGAGTATTAGGTATAGCTTGTACAAGAAGTCTGCGTGAATTCATAGCTACGCATTTTACAAATGTCTTTAGCACTGCAGGCCAAAACCTCTCGAAGTTTGGAGAACAGCTTTATTGCAGATAAATATTTGCATAACACAAAGTAAACAATATATGTATATTTTTAAATATTTTATTATAAAGAAAATTAATCAAGTATAAAATTCAGTTTTTTGGATGTATGTATTGAATAATAAGAGCGATGGACAATGGATATTTATTGATCTGAGGTATATAGTGAATACAAGATCGGTGACAGGGAAGACCCCTGTGGCATCCCCGCTCCGCTTGTATATTCACGCGAACTGACCAGCCCCCGGTGCCCATCATAAAGGCACTTAAAATGCATCAATACTCGAATTATTCAATTAACCCTTCCAGGACGGCGACTTTTACGGCTCGATTTACCCTACAAACGAGAGTTTTTGCAGTGCCGTGTTTAAACGTCGTATACACAAACGGGGTTTTAGTGCATTAAAGTTTATCTTTTGACTTTTCTTAATATTTCTTTATTTAAAAAATGTCAGAAATTCACTTACTAAATTCAAGAGTTATTCTAAAACCAATATTTTCAGATGGTGTCGTATATACATGACAGCCGTCAGGAGCGTACTTCTCTCCTCTTGTCTTTACACGGCCGGCTGTCGGCTATTTCCGTCACTGCCATCCTATTACGTCATCAGTCTGTACGGCAAGCACAGGAACGACGGATACGTTCCGACACCCGTCTGGGTAGCAAGTGAAGCTTCATAATACGTCTGTTACGAACGACATTTGCTTAAATAATATTTTCAGTTGATGTTGTTTATATACGACAGCCGTCGGGAGGCTTTTTTGCTGTCGTCTATACACGGCAAACCCTCAATTGTTGCCGACATTGTGCCCGGCTATACCGTTTATCTGATTTTTGTTGAAATGAGTTTTTTCCTGTTACGTGCAGGGAAACAGTTTTTAAATTCTTTCTCAAAAACAGACCGAGAAAAAAAAATGGAAGAGACAAAATAAATATTTTTAACTGCTCAATCTAAAAAAGAATTGAACTTACACAAAAACAGTGGCGTACAATGATTTGTCCTAATATCAATTACCCTCTAGAACGCCACTAGAATTACTAATTACATCAAAATAATTACCGCAAATAAGCATGCTAAGTTTTTTCAAAATCAGTCAAAAAAACATTCTAGGAACTTTGACACCTTGTATCTCGAAAAGGAAGCAAGTTAGGACACATGCTTGTGGGAAAAAATATTATTTTCACCTAAAAACCGATCCTAAACGTTTGGCGGTTCATCCCCGGGTCATCCTGTATATAAAATTATGAAGATAAGCTTTCTATATATCATATAAACCAATAAATATTTTTTTAATGTATCGACCTATTAGCTGTTAGCAATGAAACTTGGGTCCTATTCTTTCAAAAATTTCAAAATATCCAGTAATGAAGAGAATATTCTCTGTAAACTGATAACTGTGACAATTGCATCCAGATTCAAAAGAGAATTGAATGCAGCAGAATACAAAATATCTGTTGTATGTATGAATACTGGTAGATTAGAAATACAGCAATTCACCAATATCCGGAACATCCTGTATGCGAAATCTACGTGTGTCGTGCAAACTTCATTTTCTTGAAACCGAAATTACTTATTTGAGCTGATAACAAGCAATAGTGTTCTGTAATTTATTTTCCTTTCATAACGATTTTTAAATAATAGCATTCAGAATTTTAAAATTTGTAATATCCCAAAATGTACACATGCTGTCACCTAGTTGCGAGTAGATGAAACAAATCCTCTGACCTATACCACTATCGGTTTTTTTGGGGGAAGGGGGAACTGAAATTACAGTCGACTATTCCTTTGGACCTTAACATTTTTTGTAACTAGTCTATAGGACAACAGATGGCAAAAAAAGGAAATTTACTGAATATGAACATGTTTGAGTATTGCTTACAGAATTTATCCATGAGCAATGATGTGAGCATTGTTTATACTCTTTAAACTATGAGTAGGCACTGTTTATGAAGATTCTTCTTTGAATGATAGTACCCCATCAGATATTCTCTCTATTTTAGTGACATCTACAGTGTATACTTTCAACTTCAAACTGATTCCTGTAATTTCCGGGTCGTACAGGTTTCTTCAATACACTACGATTTTTATACTTTGGTAATCCTTCAACAGATGGCTGATTTCAAGAAAAATTGGTCCAAATAAAAAATATAGTTTACATTTATGTCAATATTAATATTTGGATATTTGAACAATTTCCAGCATGATTTCAATCCAGTACCTGACTGATTTTGATTTCTCCCCTCAATATTCAATATCGTTAATAATCGACTGAGATTATTATTTTTACTCCCATCTATTGGAAAAAAGACGAAGCACTTGAATGGAATTGGAACCATTTGACTTTCAGGATACTTGTAATAATTTTATATTTTGCATTGTATAAACTGTAAATATTTTATATACTACTACATCGACTCGAGTAGTAGTTGCAGTGGGTACAAACAAGCAGAATTTTTTTGAATAATATGCAAATCATGGTAGCGTTCATTTGTTTCCCTATGTTAGGAATGTCGCAGTGTTTTGCGTTAAAATTTCATCTATCTCTCTCTTACTCTGGATTTGGAGTATCTAGACAACTCTTTCAATTTATACAATCTTTTATCTTTTGAATAACGAACGAAGCTGGCAACGAACAAACCAGCTTGTTTTTGGAATATAAAGGAAAACGCAAATTATCAGCTGTGGTAGTGTATTTTTCTGGTATCTTTATATTGATAGTGATTAATAGGTATTTTTGTCATTGATTCACTAGTAACAAGGAAGAATTCATGGTCACAATGAAGAGCTATTTTTTCGTCACATTTGTGGCAATTTTTGGTAAGTCCTTACAACTTTTTCATTATACGATCTGCGTAGGAATAGGTATCTGGAAAAATTATTGCTAAATTGTATTGAAAATAATCTTATGGTTCTCATATGAATCACTCGCCACGCATTGCATATTATACATTCTTAAAATTGCTTTCATATATTCATGCATTGTTTCTTATTTTTATCGTTTTTTTACCCATTTATTTTACTCCATTTCCATGCCAGTTTTTTTATAAGCTTGATTGATTTATGTTTTGCTTTTAATTATTACTGCTGTTTGTTTATGATTTCGGTTTAAAAATAAAATGAACTTTGACTTTTGGCAAGATAAGGCATGGGTCAGTTTCCTATGATTTCAAACATAGATTTGGCAAAATAATTGTTATTCTGACTTGTGAATGACGTTTCAGAATCATGCCATGTTGTTGAAAACAGGTTAAAAGCCCACTTTCTGTTTTTATTTGAAAATAATGAAATCCTTCCAGAATTAAATTAACCTTGGATGGTTTCCTTCCCATCATTTTATTCTGAACATACCTAGAAATGAATCATACAGGCTTTCTATCAAATCAATAATTTTTTAATTCTGATATTTTGGGGGTTGATTTTCACCTTAAGTATCCGTCTTGCAAATGAATGGTATTGACACAGGTCAGTTGGGTGGTCCTTGATATTCTCTATAAATTGTAAGATGACAGATTTTTTTCTAGCGAGACTTCCAGAGGTTGATTTTCACCATTTATCTCATGTATTGATGAAGAAGGTCAATTGGGTGGTCCTTGATTTGCTCTGTGAATTCCAAGTTGACTTTTTTTTCTGTCATGACATTTTATAATATATATATATATATATATATATATATAGGTATATATATATATATATATATAGGTATATATATATATATATATATAGGTATATATATATATATGTATATATATATTTATATATATATTTAATTTTATTTTGTAGAATTAGCGTTTATTGAGCCAATTTTTATATAAAGAAAAACTCTTCTTTACTTTTCCAAGCTTTCGACATTTGCAAATGTCTATAAATGTGACAATTTTTGAAGTCGTAATGTCGATATATTTTTATGTACATATATTCGTTAATTTAACTCATTTTACATGTTAGTCCATACCAATGATTCATATTTGATATTTTCCAACCATTCTTATTTTTGTAGCCTTGATAAAGACAAAATAAATTTGTCAAAAGCTTGGAAAAGTAAAGAAGGGTTTTTCTTTATATAAAACCTGACTGAATACCTGCTAATTCTATAAAATAACATAAGTACAGTCGAGAAAAGAATTCACTATATATATATATATATATATATATATATATATATAACTAGGGATATTGGGGTAAGCAGCAATGAAAAAGTAAACTCTTTAAGGTTTATCCAAGCTTTCAGAAAAGTTTATTTCCATCATCAGGGAGAAACTTCGTTGAGGTGGGTTTCAATGATGTTAAACATATTCTTCTAACATAGTGATACAAAAGAAAAAAAAACGTAGATCAAGGAAGAAAACGAAGTTCAAAGTTACTACAACCACATTAGCGTTGTTTAAAATTATATAAATATAAATGTGTACTCTATGTGGTGTGACAAGTGAAATATATATATAGGTATTTTTCAATTCCTTATGCAGATTTGCTATTTTCTGAGAAGTAAACAAGTTGTTGTTATTCTCAATAATGCTTGAGATGTATCACTGAAAATTGTGATTCAGATCTCTGATAAGAAGAACGATGAAGATGATTCGAATTGTTGACTGCCTATTAGTCATGTGGAATGATAATGACATCAGTTGTTGTTTGAAGATGCTTTCACATTTTTACTTTAACACAAAGGTTATTCTTTAGGTGTGGGAAGATCTAATGATTGGTTAAAGGAAAATTTAAATGTAAAATTAAAACACTCTTGGTAGTAATTGAAAATAAAGTGCCAAAACATTGGTCAGATTATCTAGTCGTTTAGTCTGAGAAACAGAGAACATTTCATTAACATTGTTTTATACTGGTGAGATTGCATTCTGGGATATATATTAGGCTTAGCACAACTAGTCAGTTGTATCAATACCCAAAATGGACTGAATTCATAAAGCAGATTTTTAATTTCATGTTCGAGCTGGGCTGTCCAGTCAGGTTATCATAAAGATTTTTTTAAACAAAAGTTCAACCAGTATCAAACAGCACAACTAGCTCTAAGGCTTTCATAACAATTTATATCCGAATTTCCATTGAAACATAAAACAAGAAATCGATTAAGGGTTTTTTTTTTCAGCCATAGCAAGTGGGGTTTTTGTACCACCACGACCTGGTCACAAGAAACATAACTTGGGATCTGAAGAGTGCACTTGGGGGCCAACATACTGGTGTAAAAACTTAACGTGAGTATAATTTTTGAGTTTATCAGAGATTGGATTTAATTTTTTTATCTTTCAAGAAGCTGTCTGAGTTATATAGAGATTCATATCTATAAGTATCTATATTATTTTATATATCGATATCAGATTGATATCTACAAAATATCAAAATATTTATTGTTTTGAATGTCATCTTTGAACCTATTTTATTATATATTCACCTAGAAATGAAAATAATCCAATGAAAGATAACATGTGATTACTGATTACCAATGTTTGATGTATATGAATTAATGAACTGTTTGTGATTTCTACATTCAAGAGTTCTGCAAATTTATTTTGTTGCAAAAAATGGGGAAATAAAAAAATCCAAACTATATTATTTATCTGATATCGTTAAATACAAATTAAACTTAATTTCTCATAAAAGATTCGTCAATAGCATTGGAAATAATTTAAGTTTCTTTATTCATTTAGAATCTATTGAAAGTGAGCAATAACATTTTACTAGATCAAATGAAGGTATCAGAAAAAAAGCAATTCAGATTTTTTCGGACATCTTCATTTTTTTTTACGAACATTTCAGAAAAGCATTTATTAATCCACTCTTCAAAGGAGGACAAAAAACAAACATGTCAAACTACCGACCTATATTCCTAACTTCGTCCTCCAAATTGAAAAAATAATAAAGAAAACATTGATTATATTGATAGAAATAAAATGATTTCTGAAATACAATTTGGTTTTAGAGAAAATAAAAGCCCCCAAGATGCTATAGCAAAACTTACCTCATTCATATATCAGGCAGTTGACGATGAAAAAAGTTGTTTGGGTGTTTTTGTTGATCTAGCAAAAGCTTTTGATACTGTCAGTCATGAGCTTTTGCTGGATAAATTGGAACATCTAGGCATACGTGGAGTTGCCCTGGATTTGTTCAGAAACTTTTCAACATTTAGAAAGCAACAGGTTGAAGTGAATGGAACAATGAGTTCAGAAGAAATCGTCTCATGTGGTGTTCCGCAGGGAACAGTACTGGGCCCTGAATTGTTCATTGTATATCTGAATTCCTTATAGAAACTTTGAACGACTGCATATATAATTTCATTCGAAGATGATACTGTGATTCTATATACAGCAAATTCATGGAATGGAGTTAAGAAAATAGCAGAGCAAGACATGAAAATATTTTACTTATAGTGAATTTAAACGAAACCCATGTATTACCTTTTGGTATTCACTCATCCTTCAAACCAGATAATTTTTTTATGAAATATATAAAGATTCTTTAAAATCACACTGAAAATGTGAAGAAAAAAATCAGATCAGTCTTTTATAAATTGTATATGAATACTTACTCTGACTAAACTTACTATTATCTACTATGCACTTCTCAAGTCTCTCTTGAGTTATGGCATAATTGGATGGGGTGGAGTGAGAGAAACCTTCTTGAGACCATTAGAAAGCTGTTTTGAAAATTATGTCATTTAAAAAAAGAACGTTCTCTTCCAATGTATTCCAAAATCCTCTTTACTTTACAGCAGAAGACTTAATCGTCCTAAGGACCAAAAAAGTAATAGGTCAAAGATACTTCATTTATATAGAACCTACAATTTATAACACGCTACTGGAAAATATAAGAAACTTTAATAACAAACATAAATTTGAAAAAGATATAAAAAAGTGGATTTTGAAAAAATATAAGGATTTTCTTCCATCGACAGATTGACGTCTTCTACTTTATACAAAAATACTCATAGAATGCATATTTTTAAGAACATCATCATTGTCTGATAGGTAAAAAGCAGGAATGCCCTAACAGATAACGGAGTTCCTAGGTGGTAGTCAAAATTTTATACTTTGTGGTTGGGTCCGAGAAAACCACCACTGCGAACTTATCAAAGATTTTACTGAGAAAATATCCAGGGTGTATATGTAAAAGGAAAAGGGAAACAGCGAGATGAAGTCTAATTTTGGATATTTTCAATTCTTTAGTAGTTACCAGGAATTTGAAGGAAAAAGTAGGCTGTATCTCGAAAACGCCAAAAGATAGAAAAAAAAAATGACCACCAATCGATTCAGAATGGCCGATTTGGTAGGTATGAAAAAATCACACAAGGCTTGCATACCCCTAAAAATCGACGAATATCGAAAATATTCGTATCGACTTCAAATTATATCCAAAATGTAGGAAATTTAATGGAGGTTCTAAACATGAATTGTTTATCAGCCTTCTTGATGTTAATTTCCATGCAATGATGAAAACAAAGTCAAAATTTCATATTTAGGGGGTGGGTTTTGCAGAGGTCCGGGAAAACCACCATTGCGAACTTATCACACATTTTCCTTAGGAAATTCTCAGGGTGTATAGGTAAAGAGAAAAGGGAAACAGGAAGATAAAGTCGAATTTTGGATATTTCCAATTCTTCAGGAGTTTCCAGGACTTTGAAGTAAAAAGTAGGCTGTATCTCGAGAACGCCAAAAGATAGAAAAAAATTGCGACCACCAATCGCTTTAAAATGGTCGATTTGGTAGGTATGAAGAGTTTCCAAAAGAAAGTCAAAATATTGTTTTTTCTTGAAAAAATCAAGCAAGGCCAATACCCCTAAAAATCGACGAATATCGAAACTATTCGTATCGACTTCAACTTATAACCAAAATGTAGGAAATTTAATGAAGGTTCCAAAAATGAATTGTTTGTTAGACTTCATGATGTTAATTTCCATGCAATGATGAAAACAAAGTGAAAATTTTATATTTAGGGGGTGGGTTTTGCAGAAGTCCGTGAAAACCACCACTGCAAACTTATCAAACATATTCCTTAGAAAATTCTCAGGGTGTATAGGTAAAGAGAAAAGGGAAACAGGAAGATGAAGTCGAATTTTGGATATTTCCAATTCTTCAGGAGTTTCCAGGACTTTGAAGTAAAAAGTAGGCTGTATCTCGAGAATGCCAAAAGATAGAAAAAAATTGCGACCACCAATCGATTTAAAATGGTCGATTTGGTAGGTATGAAGAGTTTCCAAAAGAAAGTCAAAATATTGTTTTTTCTTGAAAAAATCATGCAAGGCCAATACCCAATTATAACCAAAATAAGGAAATTTAATGGAGGTTCCAAAAATGAATTGTTTGTTAGACTTCATGATGTTAATTTCCATGCAATGACGAAAACAAAGTCAAAATTTCAGATTTAGGGGGTGGGTTTTGCAGAGGTCCGGGAAAACCACCACTGCGAACTTATCAATCAATATAATCAATTGATAATACTAATAATAAAGACACCTTGCACATAAATGGATCGATGTATGTGAATTATATATATATATATATATATCTGTATATTTGTCAAATTTGTTTACTTTTTTGTGATGCCAGAGTCAGGTTTGTTAGAACCTAAATGTCGAATTCCTTTGCAACTATTATGTACAATCATCAAAACTATTATTACAAATAAATTGAATTGAATTCGAACTGAATATAGTTGTGAATAATGAACAAGTCAATATTCAATTTTGGATCACTGTTGTTTCGATTGTAACATAGCAGTTGATTTTAGAGCTGCTGCTGACTGTCATGCTGTTCACCACTGCATCGACACAGTGTGGATCCACAGGCAACTACCCCCAGATAACAGCAATGTTTGTCAGATTTGCTTGGACATGGTTAAGCAAGCCAGAGACAACTTGCAGAGTAATGAAACTGAGGTAGGTTAACTGAAACTTGAGTTTGTAGTATTTTTAATTTCACTGCAACTAGGAGCTGAATCCAAAAACGGTTTTAAATTTTTTCCAGAGGACACTACGGCTAGGTTTTGAGGAACCCTTTGAACTACAGTTTTCACTATTGGTGTTGCTCTTATTGATTTTTTTATGTTGTCATTGTATTGTAGTCAAATAATGACATTAACTTTTGAACAGATAAAAGTTAAAAAGAAGGGATCCTTGCGCAATTTTATAAAAAATAGGTATGTGTAAAGCTGTTCTTATATCAGCAGGCTGTTTTATTTTATTCTATGGCCGTCTACTTGGTTTGGTGTGGTGTTTAAAACAAACTTCCATTAATTCATTTAGATTTGGGTGTAAGTATGTTTAATTATTTATTAGGTAATCTACAGAACAAGCAGTTCCAATAAGTGTTAAAAATTAAAAAACTAAATGAACATTTTTTAAATAACAGGATATGTAAAACTGAACTAACACTAAGAATTTCTTAATGATCTTATATTAAAAGACATCACTATGCTGTTAAAAATGCCAAATTGTGATTTTACAACGTTACATTTTCTTGAGATACCATTACTTTTTCAATTTTCTCCCCAAACGTTTTTCTATTACATTCAACATAATAATCTATAGTCCTTAAACGATTTGCAAGAGAACACATTTTCTATAGTGGGGAATTTAGTGGAAAGGCTACCTTCTACTGCTATTGAAATGTGTACTGCATGCAGTACTTCATGCAGTAATTTATAGAAAAATAATACATCAGCCACTTTTCTCCCAAATTCTAAATTTGTAAATTTTGCCATTTTTTTATGATTTTCCTATGTTCTATCGATTTATATAAATTTAGTTTGTGTTTTTCCTATTCCTTTGGTTTGATTTCAAATTTATTAGAAAATGTTTTACAAATGAATGTTCTGATGTATGTTGTTTGTTTTGGATATATTTCAAACATATCTTAATCATTTGTTTTTTTATGTTCTGCTTATTTATCCCCATTAATTCCATTTGGCTTCAAAACTATTTTGGGCATACCTGAATTAGATGTTATTCCCATATCTCATTGATATTTCATAGATTTTTTTTTGTCCCTGTTGATTTCATACACTTTGAATATATTTATTAATTTATTAAAAACAAAAATTCCAAACACAGGTAGAAAGGAAGAAAATACATTTATAAGGAATAACATTGGAAAAATCTAAAACTAATAAAAGTACTTATTCATGACAGCATACTTTTGAGTTTTTTTTTTTATAACTTCATTGATTTTGATTCTTTTTTTCTGAGATATTTTTGGAATTCTTTCTTGTATTTGAATGAATATTACATAGTTAAAAAAAGTTTACATTTAATATTATAATTTTTTTTTCTTGTAAAATCAAAATTACCCAAGTATAATATCAGTCTGTATGCAAATTTTGCCTCCTTTTATTATTCGATTCATATAATTTTTAATCTCTAGGATTTTAAAGGTGTTTCTCGTGGTTTTTCAAGAATGATTTTTATTGCTTTTTCATCATATAATGAATTATGTCCCTTTGTGTAATGGTTTTTAAATGCCTAATCTAAGAAGTGATTCGACTGCTGTCAATCATAATTTAAAAATGAGTCTTAAAATAAATAATAGTTTAAAAAAACTAAAAAACACGCTTTTTATAAAAAACCGAACTAAAAGATAAATAAATAATACTTAAAAAAACTAAAAAACACGCTTTTATAGAAAACCAAACTGAAAAAATAAAAAATAATTTTAATAAATTTGCATTAAGAATAGCGTAAAAAAATTAATAAATATAAATTAATGATAATGTAAATAAGAAAAAAAATTATTTTATTTATAAATAAAGCGTGGGGTGCTTAATCTGAATCTTAAAAAGCACCCCACGTTTTTTTCAAATGAAATAATTTTTTTTCTTATTTACATTATTATTAATTTATATTTATTAAATTTTTTTACACTATTCCTAATGCAAATTTATTAAAATTTATTTTCAATTTTTTCAGTTTGGTTTTCTATAAAAGCGTGCTTTTTATTTTTTTAAACTATTATTTATTTTCTACTTTTTAGTTTGGTTTATTTGTAAAAGCGTGTTTTTTTAATTTTTTTAGACTATTATTTGTTCTAATCTACTATTAATTCCGTGATTACTATTAGTAACTAATTATTTTCCAAATCATTAATGTGTACAGCTGTATTAATAGTCAAATCTCGATTTTAGAAGTCATTCAAAGATTTTAACGTTGTCAATATATACAGTGAGCCGCCATCTTGAATTTTTCAATTTTCAATGAATCATAATATTCACTCCAAAAACCCCCCATACCAATTTTAATAAATCGAAATCAAAATCGTTCAATTTGGAGCCGCCATCTTGAATTTTTCAATTTTCACAAAAGAATCATAATATTCGACTCCAAAACCCCCACATACCAATTTGAAGCGAATCGGACCATAATCACAATACTCGTCCACCATTTTGGAGCCGTCATCTTAAATTTTTCAATTTTGACAAAAAAATCAATTTCCGACCACGAAAACCCTCAGATACCAAGTTTGAAGCGAATCGGACCATAATCACAAAACTCGTCCGCCATATTGGAGCCGCCATTTTTTTTTTTTCACACAAAAATTTCTCAAAGCATTGTCACCGGAGTTATGTACACCTGCCAAATTTCAAATCATTCGGACGTCTGGAAGGGGGTGAAAATCAAGTCCAAAGGAGTCGGTTACAAACAAACATACAAGTGAAGCTAATATAAAGCGTGTAAAAACATTTTTATAATTGCTCGAAAACAAAAGATTTATTGAACTTTCGTAATTCAAATGTTTGTTATCAGTCAGATCTAAATATTTGTGTTCTTCAATTTGAGTTATTATTTTAATGTTCGTTTTTAAATTGTGGTTAATTTTGTTCATTTTTTTGCTTAAAAATCATAACTATTAACTTTTTGCATCTAGACATTGAAAAAATCTATAATTTTTTTAAAAAAATATATTCATTTATAATAGTGTAATGCTTACCATTTTCAAAATATTTTTTGGAAATTTCATACACATGAACTCTCCACTCCTAAATTATTTAAAATGTCTTTCTGACCACTAAAAGATGTACATCATAATAGATTTATTCATAATTTCTTACATACCATTGATGAGGTCGATAACAGCAGATATGGAGATAATTTGGAAAGATACCATCAATATGTTTACCATTAATTACCTTTTGTTTCCTTAAGCATTTCAAACTCATATGATTTTAATAGTTGAATTTCTTCATGTGGATCATTAACCATAAAGGTGATATAAGTTATTTGCCATTTTTTTATATACCAATTTAGCAATTTATAAACGAGGTAATCAAATTTATAAACGAGGTACTCCATCCAAAATACCTAACTCATTCATTCGTTTTTGCTGTTTCAAATTCCAGTTTAGTAACTTGTAAAATAAAATGAAGCAATTTTTTTTTTATACATTTATAAATTAATTTGTTTAACATATCTCAAAGAGTTGAGCGACCCATATATATATATATATATATATATATATATATATATATATATATATATATATATATATATATATATATATTTTATTTAAAAAACCATTAAATATTTTAAAAAAAATAAACCACAAAAAAAATAATTATTGATTTATTATTAGTTCCAAGAGTTTTTTTTTGAATAACTTTTGAAGTTCTATTTATTTATAAGCCTTTGTATAATATGGATAGATACAAAATGTCAAAGTACGATAAAACAATCAATTGTATACACTGTCAAAATTATCATAACCCATAATTGTTCAAAAGACAACTAAAAGTCTAAATTTTACAAAATTTGCAAGAATAAAAGGAAGTCAACACATTTATAAACTAGAAACATACTGTACATGAAATTGTAGCTAACTAAAAGTAGCCAATGAGAGAACAGCAAACGTCTTTATGAAAAATAGCCAATCAGAGAATAGATGGTCAGTTGAAAAGTTAGAAATTGTGAGAGAATAGCAACGAGAGGGTATCATAGGCAATTATTATTAGAATTTGTAAATAGTAATAAGTATGGAAAAATAGCTCGATATATAAATTGAGTAAGATAAATATAAACAGTGAAAAGTGACAATTTAGTGCGCGAATTCAAAATTTCAAATAGGAAAACAACAGGAAAAAGATGTATCTAAGCGACAGAAAACAAAGCCTCGGGGGAGATGAAAAAATATTTCCAAGCAGATAGCACGCACAAATTTTATTAATAAAAAAATGGAATAATTCCATCATTTGGGAAACAAAAACAAATATTACCTTAATGATATAATATAACCACGAATCCTGATGCTGATTTCCACATCAATATCGTTCCTGATACTGGTATTGCAGTCCTGACAGCGAATGAACAGAGGAGACATCCTGTTTTATGGTATAGTTTGAACACCAACAGTTCCAACCAGGTATAAAAACTTTCATAGTGTATTTTCGGTCCAGAACTATTTCACAAATAACCAATTGCACATTCGAAGAACGCTAGTTCACTTTACTTTGAACAATAACAGAAAATTTTACATTCACGAAAAGTGAGGTTCTGTTTATCTATCCATGATCTGATTTATCATTATTATTCGTGAATATTTGTTTGATTCACTCTAGTAATAAGTTATTTCTCTTTGGCCAGGTAATTTTAAGTCTTCCTGAATAAAGGAGATCATTGTTTTTTGATATTTGGTTGTTTATTTTCTCACAATGATCAACTAACATAACAAAGATCATTCAATAAACTGAAGTTAGTCACCAGTGGCAGTGTATCTATTGCTTTGAACCGGCCACCTTTTGAGAAAAGAGCGTACCAGCTGTTGTCTAGCCGTGGCAAGGAAAAATTATAATTGTTGGTAGCGTGACGAGAGAACAGTGACGTTCGCTGGCAATTATTATTACAGGGGCAGAAATATCTATTTATATCATATAAATTTGGCTCTTAAAGAATAACGAAAACTATGAGCTTCATTCATTATATAAAAACAAATTTATATTTTTTCAATTCATCAAAACATAACAAAATGGAGCCCAACGCGGTGCAAAAATATTAAAATAATAAAAAAATATATATTTACTAATTCACTCATTACATATATATATATATATATATATATATATATATATATATATATAAGTGTGACCCATTGAAAATGGAACCACCCCTGTAGAAGACGCATTTTTCAATCAATCTCAAAAAAAAATTTTTTAATACTAAGCATCGAAAACTGTATCTTGACACAAATTTTCATAACTTCAGTTTCATTTCCAATGCACACTATGGTTTTTTTTCTTTGTCAAAAACGGCAAAAGTTTATTAGGCAATTTTTTTTTTCAAGTTTGACTACACTACTGGATTCGTAGTCGTTATAAATAAAAACCATCAAAATTTAATAAAAAAATATTGGTTTACAACGAAGTTACAACAACTTCAATTTTGGAAACAATGTATTTGATTAGAATTTTTATTCAGATTATAGACATATTTAAAATCTGGCAACACCGTCGATACAAAGTAGAACACCAGTGAACTTGTACAGTGAAAATCCGAAGTCAATAGCTCATTCCATTCTACAGTTATAAGAATGGTAATGTGCGCAATTTGTGGTGGAAGCGATTTTGTAATAAAAATCTGACTAGGCCACTGGATTTGTAAATTATATCCCCTCAAAATCATTTATTTAAGTGTAGGTTATAAGTGTATTCAAAAAGAACAGAAAATTTTAAATTAATTTTCAACTTATACAGTAGTACATTCTTCTATAGCCGATACAAACGAAATGAACAGAAACAAGTTTTAAAATATTTATTCAACAATAAAACGTCGATTTGTTGAAAATATAAACAGGATGTTCATAAAATCAGATGTGGAATCATCTGCGACTGAAAGATAAACTTTAGTCACTATCTTCCATCGTCAAGATAACCTCTTTTGGGGTATTCATGTTGAAAAGGGAAACATTCTCAATTGAATATTGATAGAAATATTTTTCTGTGAATTGAAAAATCCACGATTGAAATGAAGTTATTTTTTGTGAATGTCTAACAGAAAACAACTACTTCCCTGTCTAAAGCCACGCTGGACATTGAACTACATCTGATAGATATTCTGAAAAGGCCCTAACTCAAAAGAAAAAATCTGAAATTGAAAATTTGCATTTTCATTCAGATAGTTATTTGATTTTCTATTCCAGTCTTGATTAAGAACTCATAAAGATGAATGAGGCAAAAAATAATGTTTTCCAAAAGCGAGTACTCACCAGAAATCATTCGTAACATTGATGCAGGAGAGACATCGCATTCACTAGGTCTTCAATACATTTTTGTTGACGAAAATCTATTTCACGCTTCCACGATCATCAGGAAGACCGGAAGAAATGGGAAACACATTTTCAAGAAGCAATCTCACTTTGCAAAGATGGAAAAAGTTAGAATCATTTCTTTTGGAGAGACACTTTGAAATTAGTGTTTTCTGACATTAAAACCTGTCATGGGGTATGATAGATTGATTTGTTGAAAATATAAACAGGATGTTCATAAAATCAGATGTGGAATCATCTGCGACTGAAAGATAAACTTTAGTCACTATCTTCCATCGTCAAGGTAACCTCTTGTGGGGTATTCATGTTGAAAAGGGAAACATTCTCAATTGAATATTGATAGAAATATTTTTCTGTGAATTGAAAAATCCACGATTGAAATGAAGGTATTTTTTGTGAATGTCTAACAGAAAACAACTACTTCCCTGGCTAAAGCCACGCTGGACATTGAACTACATCTGATAGATATTCTGAAAAGCCCCTAACTCAAAAAAAAAAATCTGAAATTGAAAATTTGCATTTTCATTCAGATAGTTATTTGATTTTCTATTCCAGTCTTGATTAAGAACTCATAAAGATGAATGAGGCAAAGAATAATGTTTTCCAAAAGAGAGTACTCACCAGAAATCATTCGTAACATTGATGCAGGAGAGACATCGCATTCACTAGGTCTTCAATACATTTTTGTTGACGAAAATCTATTTCACGCTTCCACGATCATCAGGAAGACCGGAAGAAATGGGAAACACATTTTTAAGAAGCAATCTCACTTTGCAAAGATGGAAAAAGTTAGAATCATTTCTTTTGGAGAGACACTTTGAAATTAGTGTTTTCTGACATGAAAACCTGTCATGGGGTATGATAGATTGATTTGTTGAAAATATAAACAGGATGTTCATAAAATCAGATGTGGAATCATCTGCGACTGAAAGATAAACTTTAGTCACTATCTTCCATCGTCAAGATAACCTCTTGTGGGGTATTCATGTTGAAAAGGGAAACATTCTCAATTGAATATTGATAGAAATATTTTTCTGTGAATTGAAAAATCCACGATTGAAATGAAGTTATTTTTTGTGAATGTCTAACAGAAAACAACTACTTCCCTGGCTAAAGCCACGCTGGACATTGATAGATATTCTGAAAAGGCCCTAACTCAAAAGAAAAAATCTGAAATTGAAAATTTGCATTTTCATTCAGATAGTTATTTGATTTTCTATTCCAGTCTTGATTAAGAACTCATAAAGATGAATGAGGCAAAGAATAATGTTTTCCAAAAGCGAGTACTCACCAGAAATCATTCGTAACATTGATGCAGGAGAGACATTGCATTCACTAGGTCTTCAATACATTTTTGTTGACGAAAATCTATTTCACGCTTCCCGATCATCAGGAAGACCGGAAGAAATGGGAAACACATTTTCAAGAAGCAATCTCACTTTGCAAAGATGGAAAAAGTTAGAATCATTTCTTTTGGAGAGACACTTTGAAATTAGTGTTTTCTGACATTAAAACCTGTCATGGGGTATGATAGATTGATTTGTTGAAAATATAAACAGGATGTTCATAAAATCAGATGTGGAATCATCTGCGACTGAAAGATAAAACTTTAGTCACTATCTTCCATCGTCAAGGTAACCTCTTGTGGGGTATTCATGTTGAAAAGGGAAACATTCTCAATTGAATATTGATAGAAATATTTTTCTGTGAATTGAAAAATCCACGATTGAAATGAAGGTATTTTTTGTGAATGCCGGGGAAGTAGTTGTTTTCTGTTAGACATTCACAAAAAATAACTTCATTTCAATCGTGGATTTTTCAATTCACAGAAAAATCTTTTTATCAATATTCAGTTGAGAATGTTTCCTTTTTCAAAATAAAACGTCATTAAGCAAAAACTAAAACTAAAATAAACATTACTGTAAAATTAAATATTTGAATTTTTGTGGCTTCTACCAAACCTCCATTTAGTTCAACACATTTATCGCATCTCTTCCGAATATTTTTCACACTATTTCTTATTTGTTGAGGTGTAATTTTGGCACAAATCCAGTGGCGTAGTCAGATTTTTATTATAAAATTGCTTCAACCTCAAATCGCTCACATTACCATACTTTCAGGAGTTATAACTGTAGAACGGAATGAGTTATTGACTTCGGATTTTCACTGTACAAGTTCATTGGTGATCTACTTTGTATCGGCAGTGTTGCCAGATTTTTAATATGTCTATAATCTAAATAAAAATTATAATCAAATAGGTACTTTGTTTCCAGAATTAAAGTTGTTGTAACTTCGTTGTTAACCAATATTTTCCTAAGAAATTCTGATGGTTTCTATTTATAGCGACTACAAATCCAGTGGTGTAGTCAAAAAATTGCCTAATAAACAAAGAAAAGAAAACCATAGAGTGCCTTGGAAATGAAACTAAAATTATGAAAATTTGTGTCAAAATACAGTTTTTGATGCTTAATATTGAAAAACAATTTTTTTTGAGATTGATTGAAAAATGCGTATTCTACAGGGGTGGTTCCATTTTAAATGGGTCACACTGTATGTATATATATATATATATGGAAAACTAGTGTTATATCTTGTTTCATATCTAATTATATATAATCAATTGAAATGATAGAAAGAATGTTCAATAATTTTGACAAAATATTTGAGATGTAGTTAAAAAAGATTGAACTATCTATATTTTAGATTCAGATGATGCATCAGAAGGATTCGAATTCAATTCAATTTCAGGAACTCATCAAAGAAGTATTCGAAGGTTCTTGTGCTCTCATCCACCTGAAGCCTATAGTGGCGGAATGTGATAAAATCGTCGACAACTACATTCCCGAACTAGTCGATACCCTGGCTTCCCAGATGAACCCCCAGGTCGTTTGCTCAGTTGCCGGTTTATGTAACAACGAAAATGTACAGAAAATGTTGACAGCGGAAAAGGAAGTGGAAGTCGTTAAGCCCAATAAATGTAACGGCTGTCACAAAGTCGTAGGTATATTGGAAGATAACTTCACTAAGATGTCCAAGGATGAGGTTCTGCATAGTTTCTTGAGGGTGAGTTTTTTAATTAGTGTCCCTTCCGTATTTCAAATGTGTCATTTTCAAAAATGAAAATAATGTATACTCAATATTTATTCACCTTATCCTTGCACATATTTGTTATATCAAATAGTCGTTTTATGCTGCATATTTTGTGTGGTAAACAAAATGGAATTTTCACCACATTTGGATTGGATTGTAGTTATACATTCCATTGTATTTGCATATTTTTTGTTATCAGCATTGGTAATAGTCCTCTTTATGATCAATTACTTTTTCATTAGTGTGATTGTTACTTTGGGAATAATAAAAGTTTGAATTAATTTTTGTAACCGAAAACATAATATTTCAATGAAAGACAAATTGATGGCTGATACAAAAGAACTTTTTACATCTTGGAGTTTTTCGATTCTCAAGTTGTATAAATGGAGTAGAAATTATAAAAATGAAGTAGGAACCAAACTATGTACCTTGTAAATATGGATCTTAGCAGTTCATCTTTAATTTAATTATACAGACAAGAGAGTGTAATTGTTGAAAGATCGGTTTGGAAGGGTCGTTGGCAATTTTCTTTTGTATCACAAATAACTTATGAATGTGGCTCGAGTTTCCCCAGAACATCAGACAGTAGTTGAGTATTGATTGGGCGAGTCCGTAGTAGGGTAGTTTTAGAGTGTCTCTGGACACTGTGTTTCTCAACTGCCTAATTATGAAAGACACGGTACTCAGTTTTTTTGACAAATACATAATATGGTGCTCCCATGTCATATTATGATCAAAAAAATAATAGTTTAAAAAAACTAAAAAACACGCTTTTTATAACAAAACGAACTGAAAAATAAATGAATAATAGTTTAAAAAAACGAAAAAACACGCTCTTATAGAAAACCAAACTGAAAAAATAGAAAATAAATTTTAATTAAGAATAGTGTAAAAATTTAATAAATATAAATTAATGATAATGTAAATAAGAAAAAAAATTATTTTATTTAAAAAAAAGCGTGGGGTGCTTAATCTGAATATTAAAAAGCACCCCACGTTTTTTTAAAAATAAAATATTTTTTTTTCTTATTTACATTATTATTAATTTATTTTTATTAAATTTTTTTACACTATTCCTAATTCAAATTTATTAAAATTTATTTTCTATTTTTTCAGTTTGGTTTTCTATAAAAGCCTGTTTTTTCGTTTTTTAAAACTATTATTTATTTATTTTTTAGTTCGGTTTTTTTAAACTATTATTTATTTTCTACTTTTTAATTTGGTTTATTTATACAAGCGTGTTTTTTTAATTTTTTTAAACTATTATTGGTTCTAATCTACTATTAATTCCGTGATTACTATTAGTAACTGTAATTATTTTCCAAATCATCTTAGACTCCAAAAACCCGCACACATACCAATTTTGAATAGAATCGGACCATAATCACAAAACTCGTCCGCCATATTGGAGCCTCCATTTTTTTTTTTTTTCACACATACATTTCTTAATGCATTGTCACCGGAATTATGTACACCTGCCAAATTTCAAATCATTCGGACGTCTGGAAGTGGGTGAAAATCAAGTCCAAAGGAGTCGGTTACAAACAAACATAAGTGAAGCTAATATAAAGCGTGTTAAAACGCCGAGAAACTTGGTGGATTAAACTTGTTCAGTGCTTTTACTGTTTATCTGAATAAGACAGCTGAAGTCATAATTGACATTTTTTGGTGAGAACGACAAAATATGTTTTTAATGCATTCATGATTAAATCGTGCTCGGTACATCATAAATCAAATTGTTGTGCAGTATTGCCTGCTTGATGGCCTTTGGATATTTCAATTTGTTTTAACCCCTTCAATATTTAAGAGTCCAACTTCTCAGAATCTTCAATCAGATTTTTAAAATTTTTCATTTAGTGCCCCCACGTTGGGCGCCAATTGTGTAATCCTTCGATTTTTCTGTGAGAACCAACCACGAGTTCGTTAGCAAGCCATCAAAATGTTCGTAACACTCGACAATAACATTGAGAGAAACTTCAATTAAAACATAAGATATTTTGTCAACAATAAATATTGTCTCACTGCAGAAATAAACAATAAAGTTTGTAAATTAGCATTAAATGCCGAAGCATGGGTTTACGATACTGTTGTATATTGGTAATGATAATCTGCATTCATACTTTTTGAAAATTTGTTAATGTGAGAATCACGAATATTCTTCTCCTTTACTTTTTTCAACCGAGTTGCCGCGTCATATAGGTTACATGATGTCCGCGCCATCTAGTAGTCAAACTCGAAAGCTGATATTCAAATATCATAACCATATATTCATTTATGAATTGACGCCAAAATAAAAATATTCCTTTAGTTTCGAAACATATTGGTGTCATCTAATAACTAAATGGGACAAAAAAAATTGTCAAGAAAATATATGAGAGCTACTTTTGACACAAACGGCGCCCCACACCATTACTCAGAGTTGGCGAATGCTTTTTTTTTAGTATTGTGGAAAGATGGGAAGTTTCTCAGATGGCTGCAGCAACATCATCATAACATATTTCACGGAAATATACAGTCATCTTCAAGAACATCTGAATCCCAATGAAGTGTGTCTCATGTCGGGAGAATGCAGTGCTCAGTTCCATACACACGCTGCCAAAGTTGAAATAACGCCAATGTCCCACATTGGATACGTTCCCGTAAAGTAAGTGGTAGTATTTTTAGAGGCAACAATCCTAAACCATGAGTTTCCACGGTTTTACTGTTGCACATTTTCAGTAACGTCAAAGAAGACCTACCCTGCGAGCTCTGTGAACAGCTTGTCGGTCACCTCAAAGACCTCTTGATCGCCAATACGACCGAAGACGAGTTCAAACGGGTCCTCGAAGGACTTTGCAAGCAAACTGGGAAATTCGCCGACGAATGTTCCAGCTTGGTGGAACAATACTATTCAGAAATATATAACTACTTATTGGTGAAGCTGAATTCCAGCATAGTTTGCGACGACATCGGGATATGTAATGTTAGCAAGAAAGAGGTATGTCCTTTGTGTTATTGATTTCGAGAATGTGGTGTATTTTGAGTTGGGTCAATAAATTTTTGTGCGCTACAAAGTCTCGGCTATTATTGAAAATAGAATAGTGTCTATGTCAATATTATTCCTGAAGAAGATTTGTGTTATATATAGATGCCTTTATGCTCTTTAGGAAAGTTCTTCAAATGACTCTTGCTTTATTGGGCAAGAGGAAATGGACAAATAGAAACAAAAAAAAACCGTTTCTATTCTTTCGTAACATTGGAATTATTGTTATTTTCTGCTGGCAAACATTGAAATGAAACTATGGAATCAATAAATGCCCCACAACAAATTCTCCTCTCTAGCTATTCACTTTTATCATATGAATATTAGGTAAAGATATAATTGAAACGTTTTATATCAAGTGGCCCCACGTTGGGCGCCGAGTATGTTTTTTTCGAAAAAGTTGATTATAGTAGTAGCTGAAAAAAAACGGAATATGGCAGAGGATAATTATGGGGTATTCATTTTGTATGCTGACTTTTCATCAACCAAAATTGTTGCTTCTAACTGTGACGATTTTTTTATAGTATCATTGATTTGTCTTCAGCTATATGATTTCTCAAGGAAGTTTCATTTATATCAACCACATGTGGCCCCACGTTGGGCGCCGAGCATGTTTTTTTCAGAAAAGTTGATTATAATAGTTGCTGCAAAAACCGAAGACGGCAGAGGATAATTATGGGGTATTCATTTTGTATGCTGACTTTTCATCAACCAAAATTGTTGCTTCTAACTGTGACGATTTTTTTATAGTATCATTTATTTGTCTTCAGCTATATGATTTCTCAAGGAAGTTTCATTTATATCAACCACATGTGGCCCCACGTTGGGCGCCGAGCATGTTTTTTTCGAAAAAGTTGATTATAATGGTTGCTGAAAAAAACCGAAAACGGCAGAGGATAATTGTGGGGATATTCATTTTGTATGCTGATTTTTCATCAACTAAAATTGTTGCTTATGTGACGATTTTTTTATTGTATCATCAATTTGTCTTCAGCTATAAGATTTCTCAAGGAAGTTTCATTTACTAGAGTAATTCCCAAATTTTTGTAAAATACAGTGCTTGAAAATTAATTTACTATACTCGTGACAAATATTCATTTGACAACACAACTAGTTTCTCGATGGTATTGTGTCGATTCGAATTATTATAAAAAAGAAAGTTGTACGTTAACACACCATCTCTATGATAGGCTGCAAAACGCAGCTAAATTATTAAATAAAAAAAAATTCCTAGGGTGGTGGATTCATCGTACCCCTACTTCCATCAAAAACCGCCCAACTGGCCAATGCAGTGTCCGAAACGGACAAACCTGTTCACGTCAACATGAACTCCGATAGTTCTTCAGTGAAGATCATGCCGCAACAACTTCCCTTGGAATTGCTGATGCCACCACACACCCAAATTCTGTACAACAAACAGGTCTGCGTTTTCTGTGAATACTTCTTGCATTATTGCCAAGTTGAAATCACGGATCCCAAAACAGAGGTATGAATATGTTATTTTTAAAATGATTTTTTAGAATGATTAGTGGTTTAGGTGTCCCACGGGAAGGTATTTTGTCACCTCTCTTTGTCCGATCCGAATCAGTGATGGAGTTTTTGAAAACATGCTGTACACAAAACTGCTAAAACAACAAAGTTCACCATCCTAAGGATAATTGTCTTCTGATGTTCTGATAATCTAATACATGTGACTGAATTTTTTTTATGAAACCACCAAGACAAGTATAATTTATTACTTGAGTAGTTTTCCACTATAGAATTGGAACCGAAAATATATTTTACTCATCTTTGCATTATGTCATCAACGTTTCAGTTTAGTTATTTACATCTGAAATTCAGGTAACAAGCAAAAATGATTCGATTTTGAATGAGGAAATGCTGGGCATGAAACTTATGGGGGTCACAGGAATTGGCGCCCAACGTGGGGTTCGATCTGATGACCTTTGAGTGCAATTTTGTTCCCGAATTCAACCAAGCATCCCAAAATAGAGTGGTTCCAAAAAAAACACACTGGAAAATGTATCATGGTAACTTTGCACAAAGAACTTCGGTGTTGACGTCACACAGTGGGCATCTGAATCAATGTTGCAGAACTCTTTATCATTTCTGAATTTTAAAGTGTTCTGTTGTCAGTACATAACTTTCCATTCAACGAAGCAGCTTTCCAATGGAGTTACCACCGAGTGGCGCCCAACATAGGGCTCGATCCGATAACCCAAAATTCATGAGTATGAATGAAGTGACCCTAAAATGAATTTTATGGGAACATGAAAAACTTATAATCAATATATTGAAATACAAAGACATTATTTGGACTCTTAATGTACCAATTCATTCATTCACATGTCGGAGTAGGTGATCATTCCTGAATATTGACGTAATTAGGAAGGAAAATGTAAAATGACACTTTTTCCATTACCTAGTAAAACTTAAATAGTTTTCATTATCTGTATAAACTCTTTTCATTCAACGAATCATGGCATTTTAACAGAATTTGCACTGAATGGCAACCAAAGAGGGGCTCGATCTGATGACCATGAGATTTAATTTATTCAACTGAAAATCACGAATGCATGATAATGTTTTTAAGCGCAGAAATACTTAGTTTTGACTTTATTGAAGGTGGCCACTAAATTCATCTTTCGTTATGTTATTGTAATTGAAATGAAATACACGGGAGTGATTGAAAAATAAATTAATGATCAATGTTTCCATATACAAAAAAACTTGGTTTTTACATCACTCAGACCACTACCTAAGTCATCCATAGTTTACAGTATATTATCATTTCTAAAATTGAGTATTTGAGAAAAAAGTATCAAAATTTGTGTTCCATATTGGTGAAAATTGAAACCTCTCCTTGTTATCAGTATTTCTGTTCATTTAACGCATCATAGCTTTTCAACAGAATGTTTACCAAGTGGCGCCCAACGCGGGGCTTGATTGATGTCCTTGAAATACAATTTGGTTTTTGTATTCAACTGAAAATCCCAAATGCAAATATCATATACAGTGGTAGCAAATTTAATTTTTCTGGAACAATTTGAGAAATAAATCATGATTATCAGTGTTTTCATGTGCAAGAAGATTTAGTTTTGACCCCCAATTCATCTATAGTTTACAGAACATTATTATTTCTGAGATTTCAAGTGACTGAGGAAAACCTCCTTATCATTATTAACTCTTTCAACATTCAACGAATCGTAGCTTTTCAACAGAATTTTCACCAAGCGCCCAACGTGGGGCTCGATCGATTACCTTGGAATACAATTTCGTTTTTGCATTCAACGGAAAATCACAAAGTCAATGATTATAAACAGAGTGGTTGCAAAATGAAATGCACTGGAAGAATTTGAAAAATTAGTCATGATGATAATCAGTGTTTTCATATCCAGGAAGATTTAGTTTTGATACAAACAGTTGAGGAAAAAGTATCAGAATTTGTTCATATTGGTGAAAATTGAAATATCTCCTTGCAATCAGTATGGTTATGAAACTCGGGTTTGCATTTATTAGAACAATCAATTAATTTTAACGTGCGTTTATTCTACTTCACACTTTTCAATGTACTAGATAACTTAATCACAACTCAAATTATTGCGCACACAATAACCTCGATGAATCAACTGAACTCAGTGATAAATTAACTGACAACTATAAGTCAAACTACTCCTCCGTCGCATGTGACAGGCTTATATATTCCTGTGTCACACACCGCGATATTCCAGGACGGTCGTCAAACTCTCGAAAACGGTATCGATCCCTTTTTATGTATCAGTGGTTATTTACATTCCGATATCTTTTGAAGGTGGCATTTCTTGGAATCCATATGGCTCGTTGATTATGTACAAAGGAAATCTCCATCTCTTTGTCAGCGGAAATCTCCATCTCTATGTACAACCGAGTAAATACGCAGGAACGTACCTACTTATTTTGTAAAAGTATTAACTCTTTATTCTATGAATCATAGTTTTTCAACCGAATTTTCACCGAGTGGCGCCCAACGTGGGGCTCCATCGATGACATTATAAACAGGTTCGTTGGAAAATGAAGTGTCCTGGAACAATTTGAAAAATTAATGATTAATCAGTGTGTTCAAGCCGTTTTTTTTAAATCATTCATGGACCATTGGATTAATCCTATGAGTATAAACCTGTTCATTAAATGAGTCATATATTTTGAGCAGAGTTTTGTATTCCAATAACTTGGAAGTTGACAACTACCCGTATATTCTTGGCAATTTGTTCATCCAGCAGTTTTGTGTACATTTTTTCATATTGTTAGGTAATACACATCCTAGAATATCATTTTTTATATCGAGAGTTAAATAATACTATTTCTATTGGAAAACTTAGATTGGTATTTTTCAGACAAAAATCAAACAAATAATCGATGAGGCTTGCCAAAAACTTCCAAGCTCAGTGAACGCCACCTGCGTAGATTTCGTCGACAACTACGAACCAGCTCTGGTCGCTATTCTCGCCCAGGAAATAGATCCGTCTGTGATATGCCCTCTAATCAGGGCATGCCCCTCATCTCAGAATAGTGATGTGGAGATATTCATGGAGGCCAAGGGCGATTCAAAATGCCCCCTTTGTTTACTGACTGTCACAAAGTTGGAGAGCATTGTTAAATCTGACAAAACCGAGGTAAGGGAAAAATTCAAGTCATTTCGGTGTTCAAATAGTCAAATGTCATCCTCTGCACCATTCATTTATGAGTGCTCATCGATACGTATCCGATATTTGCGTTTTTCCAACAGGAAAGTATCAAGAAAGCTCTCGACAAACTATGTCACGATCTGCCAGGCAGTATGGTTGCTCAATGTGATGATTTCGTCGAGACGTATACTAATGAGTTGATAGAATTGCTCATGAGTGATCTGAACCCCAAAGAGGTGTGTGTTTTCCTGAAAATGTGCGAAGATATTGAGCCTGCGGAACCATTACCTCCGTATGTTTTCAAGCAAGTCATTGGAAACATTGGTAAGTTTTATTGATTGTTGAAATGATATTGTACAAATTGGATTCTCTTATACACAATAGCATTGTAAAAATAAAATTATGAAATATATAAAAAAAAATATAGTCTCAGAACTAGATTATGCTTTGAAACTCAAAAATCGTGAAAAAATTAGGATGTGGGAATAAATTCGGTGTTATTGATGCATAACTAAACAAATCGCCTCTCCAATAAGCTCACAGTGAGTTTTCAGTCAACTGGAGAACAAGCCTTGTGCAATTAGCGCCCTAGAAAGTACCGTAAACAAAAAAAGTTTTTATTTTGGAAGTAAGTTGCGTGCAATTTTAAGTTAAATTTATTTGCATTTAAAATCATGAAAACTCACTCAAGTTTTGAACAACTGCTATGAAAGTTTGCAGTAAACTTGGAGGAAAGTTTGTAAATGGATGTCTTGAGAAAATTGATTAGAGGATTCTTGTAGAGGGGGTTTCCAAACAATTGTTAAAAATTGAAATGTCTCCCTGTTATTAGTCTCAACTCTTCATTCAACAAATCATAGCTTTTCAACCGAATTTTGCCAACGTGGGGTACGATCAAGGACCTTGGAATTCAATTTCGTTTTTGTCTTCAACTGAAACTCATTGAAACTATTCAAGGGACTAAAATAAGGATTTGAGGATTCATCGAGTGGCGCCCAACGAGGAGGCTCGATTAATGAACTGAAACTGATTAAAACTATTTGTGGGGCTAGAATGGGGATTTAAGGATTCTCGTGGAGGGGTCTTTCAACTGATTGGTGAAAATGTAAATGTCTCCTTGTTAATTGTCTTAACTCTTTTCATTCAACGAATCATAGCCTTTCAACAGAATGTTTGCCAAGTGGCGCCCAACGTGGGGCTCGATCAATAACCATGGAATTCAATATCGTTTTTTTATTCAACTGAAACTCATTAAAACTATTGTGGGACTGGTAAGGATTTGAGGATTCTCGTGGAGGGGTTTTCCAACCAATTGCAGAAATCTAGACTTTGTGTATCCAGGTCATAAAGGAATATTCCGGTTCCAATATATTTTGAAACAAATTAATATTTTCAATAAAAACGGAAATAACCTAAATCTATTTGTAACTGACAAAATTTTATGTGTGAACTTTGATTATTCAGTGTAATAAATAATATTATAGCTTATAAGTTTCCCGAAATTCTTCATGAAATGATATATTTTTACTCTGCTTCTTATTCCTATTGAGAACGTAAAATATGTTAATTTGAAAAGGGAAACAATTGAATAGAAATATTTTTATGAAAACTGAAAAATCCACAATGAAAATTATTTTATTTATTTATATTTATTATATATATATATATATATATATGTTAAAGTTATTCTTCACCTGACGTTTTAATGTAATTCGCACGTCCCGAAATTTTTTTAGTTTGTTGAGTTATTCGAATGTAGGGCTCCGGAATTCTTAATGAAATGAGATATTTTCATTACGTTAGTTATTCTTCACCTGACACTTTTGGCATTTTTACAAGTTTGTCGTGTGTTTTCATTCAGATATAGATTACATCAGTGGCAGTTCGTTGGATTTGCTTGCCAATGTACCACTTGAAAGTAAATTGACTTTGTATAATCTGGATTTTATTTCGCTTGATTATGGATATTTAATTTCATTGTTACTGTTCTACAATACTATTTATAAATCTGGATTTGGGAATTCCTGGAATTTTATTTTCAATCTCATAAGTCTCCAATCCACGGGGGTAGGTTGTGGCAAGGGTAAAGGGGGTTGAATCCTAATTCAGAAGTACTAATGCATACCCTGGAATTTTTTGAATCCCAAATCTGTGAAGTATCTGATTCCAAGGGGTAGACTGCAGTTGGGGTGAGGGTGGAATGGGGTGGGAGAGGGGTGGATCCTCAAATCCTTATTCCTCTCTCAAATACTTATTCCTCTCTCAAATACCCTCTACTCATGGAGGATATTTCAGTTGCATCAAAAAAATCTTTAGCTCTTCCAAATGATCGATCTAGTACAATTTTTCCAGAACCAATGTGATATCTGACAATACCATCAATGGTCGATACTATTCTATAATACTATTTATAAATCTGAATTTGGCAATTCCGGGAATTTTATTTTCAATCTTAAAAGTCACCAATCTAGGGGGGTACGTTGCGGTTGGGGTGAGGGTAATGGGGGTTGATTCCTAATTCAGAAGTACTATTTGATATCCTGGAATATTTTGAATCACAAATCTGAGAATTATCTGACTCCAAGGGGTAGACTGGGGTTGGGGTCTTACAAACGATCTGACAATGGGATACCTACAATAAATACCATAATGGTCGATACTTTTTTTTAAATCTAATTTGGGAATTCCTGGAATTTTATTTTTGATTCAAAAGCCCCAAACCAGGGAGTAGGTTGGGGTAGGGGTGAGAGTAATGGGGGTTGAATCCTAATTCAGAAGTAATATTGGATATCCTGGAATTTTTCGAATATCAAAGTGTCTGACTTCAAGGGGTAGATTGGGGTTGGGCTGAGGGTGGATTGGCATGGGGAAGCGGTAAATACTACTGGTCTCTCAAATACCCCTACTCATGGTGGATATTTCAATAGGTGAGATCACAAACGCGTAAATTCAGTTCAAATGTGCTTGTAGTTGAAATATAAAGATGAGTGAGACATTAAAACAACAAAGTTATTACCGCTTCTTGTGACGTCATAAGTCCTCTCATTGGCATATTCCTGAGAAAGCCTTTCACTATTTTTGGGGACTTCTGAGGAAATGTTATTCAGTTTCATCCTATGAATAAAACATACCTTGTGTCAGCATGTATTATATTGAAATTAAGACTTCGTATTTGATAGCTGTTCTTGATTTAGTAACCACTATCAACAGAGCTCTTAAACTTCTTGGCTTTGTTCTCCGAAATTGTAGGCATCTATCAGTCGATGCCACCAGAACTGTCTATCTAGCCTATATAAGATCTATCTTAGAGTATGCATCACCTGTCTGGTCTCCTCATTATAAAGTTCATATAAACAATATTGAAGCAGTGCAATATAGGTTTCTCAGACATATTGCCTTCAAATCAAACCTCCCTATTGGAGAATATGTTTATTCTGATATTCTTGATAATCTGAATCTCAACACCCTTTCTTTTCGCAGAACAAACAATGATCTATTAACTTTACTTAAAATAATCTCTGGTGACATTAATTGTAAAGATCTATTACACATAGTCTCTTTCCTGTTCGTTTGACTAGGAACAATGATCTCTCCACTGTCCCTATTCAGCAGACTAACTATGGCTACTACTCTCCCATGTCAAGGTTTATGCGAGAGGCAAACAGTCTTAACTATGACATTATAGGAATCTCTTTGAACACTTTTAAGGTGGTTCCCCCACGAGACAGTTAAATTAGAAAATTATTAAAATTTGACATACGTATTGTTTAACATGTGAACAACACCTCTATAAAATTTTAACAAGTTTCACCATCCCGAACCCGAGATATATATATTATTGAAGTTGACTCAAATAATAATAATAATAAAAGTACTTTATTGGTTACCCAATAGGCTACCGACCGGAGTCCTTCAGCCTGTTATACATTCGTAATTCAGTGATAGTTACATTATTTTGTATATGCAAATATATATATAAATATTTTAATTTGCAAAAAAAAAAAAAATTGAGATTTGTTAATTTCCTGGCCTTTCGAAGTTGACTCAATTAACACGTAACATATGGACCATGCATAGGCAAACAGCACATTATTAATTCCACCGTTAGTACTGAAATTAAGAAGTTTATGAAAAACGAGGAGGAGCTAGAGCAGGATATCACAGATATTGTGAAAAAAATCAAAGTGATTGACCATCTAGTTTGACAGATATAATCTCGAGAAGTACTAAGGTTTAGGCTGCATACGATATATTTTGCAAGCGAACGAGCGAATGGTGGGGAACGGAACGGAGAGACGGCAACAGTGTACGTACGGCCAGGCGCTCAGTTTGAACAGCTCACATATCGGTCTCGTACGGAAAAAATGGTACTTGCAAAAATTGGCGAAACACTTCGAAGATTCAACTTCAGCACGTGAACATCGGTAGGTAGGTTTACTCGCAATGTCAGATCAAAAATACTTTTAGAATAAATTTTACGAAAGCAAATGCTATTCGTACTATATCTACTGGCACTGAGTACGTTTATATGGGCTTTACAAACTATATAAATAGAAATATAAACGAAGTTACATTGCTTAAATATTTATGAATGAATATGATTTAGCAAATGAGTTTAACAGTATTTTTACCAAGGTGCCGGTTGACAACAGAGTCTATGATAGTCATTACCTTGAGTCAAATATTCAGATGAATCCTCACACTTTCTATATGTCCCCTATAACTAAAAATGATCTCCTAGATTTAATCCTCTCTCTAAAAAATACAACTTCTTGTGGGATGGATGGTATGAACAATAATCTGTTAAAACAAACTGCGCTTTATGTATATGAGCCATTAGTATTTTTAATAAATCTGTCAGCTCAAAAAGGGATATTCCCAGAGAAGTTGAAATATGCTAGGGTATCACCCATCTACAAAAAAGGTGACCACACAGATCTGAACAACTATAGATCGATAAGCATTCTATCAAGTATCTCAAAACTGTTTGAACTGAATATGAAGAATCAGTTGACTAACTTTTTTAGCAAATTCAAACTACTCTCACCATCTCAGCATGGTTTTACCAGAAACAAGAGCACAGAGTCTGCTTTATGTGAACTCCATAGCAACATAATTAGACATCTGGACAACAACGAATATGTGATGAGCCTATTTCTCGATTTTTCACGAGCGTTCGACTGTGTTGATCATAGGCTGTTGGTTTCTAAGTTATCAAGATATGGTGTAAGAGGTCTTCCACTACAACTACTAATGTCTTATTTGACTGATCGAAAGCAGGTGGTGAGACTCAATGAAACGTGCAGTAGTCCTCTGAATATACTCCACGGAGTCCCACAAGGATCAATTCTGGGTCCCTTTCTTTATATAGTCTTTGAATGACCTAATAAGACATTTAAATAACAATCTCTGCACAGGCATACACACAATATGTTATGCTGACGACACAAATATCCTGGTAGTTGAGAGGGACTTGATTGCCCTGAAAAGTAAAGCCAAAAAACATATGAATGTGTTCTGAAGTGGTCAGAAATGAATAACCTGAAATTAAACACCTCTAAAACCCATGCACTGCTATACACTTTACGTAGGCAAAATGTAAATTGTACTCTTTTGAAAACACTGACAATTCGGTCGAAATGTCAAAACGCGTAAGCTTGCTAGGTTTAACTATAGATGACAAATTGGCCTGGACTCCACATATAGACAACCTGTGCACTAAATTGAGAAAAATGTGTTACTCGCTAAGGTTTATGACGAATCATTGTAGTGAAAAGGTGCTACTGACCCTATACTATGCTAATTTCCATTCACACTTAAAATATGGTATTCTGAATTGGGGTAATTGTGCCTCAGCAAGCAGAGTTTTCATTCTGCAGAAATATGCTGTGAGGATTTTAAGTAAAATAAGCTCTAGGGACTCATGTAGGGATTCATTTAAGAAATTTAATATTTTAACTATGGCAGGAATATATATTTTAGAAACCTGTGTATACATTTTTAAAAATCAGAGTACCATGGCTGAACGTTCACATGATTACAATACAAGAAGTAAACACTTGTTATTACCACCACAACATCGTACTTCTCTGTTTCAACATAGTTATGTGGTAAATGGTTGTAAATTTTATAATAGATTGCCAGAAACTATAAAAGGTTGCAAAAATGTATTAACATTCAAAAAAATGACGAAAAGATTCATTATGGATAAAACTTGTTATTCTATTGACGAATTTTTCCACTAACTTAACTTTATGTTAACTTTATTTTATCATGTACTATCCAATAATATTTATTGTTTTTATGATTTATGTAATCTTGAGTGTATGTACTTAGACATGTATCCGGTGACTTCTTTCAGATTTATTATTGTATCATGATGTCAAACAGAGATATTGTATCATGTGCAATTTTTATTAACTGAAATGAAGATATATTATTATTATTATTATTATTATTATAATAATCTCGTGGGGGAACCACCTTAAAAAACAGTGTAGAAACAGAATAGTTGACCACCTGTGATTTTCAATTTCAATTAATATATTTACATTTGTTCTTTACACACATATACACAAGTTTAGTTTAAGTTAGTATTAGTACCATTATTGTTTTTGTATATTTCTTTTCCTCAGGGGGATTACCCGAATACTTGAATAAATTAATTCTTGAATAGAATGTATGTCATTATTTTGTCGGCCTGCTCATATTGTAAGGAAATATGAATAATGCTTGGCAACACTGTAATTCTCTAGCACCCTTGGCAATAGTTCAGAACTTTCAGAACTTATTACTTATCATCTCGTCGCGGTTTCCGCAGTGTTAAAACAGGAACATTTCTTTGGAAATTTATTTTGGAAAAACTACTTCGAACAAAATATTGAAAAAAAAATCCAACCACTTTTCTCCTTGTTCTGGAGATTGTTTTTTTTTCCAGAAATTCGTGACATTAAAAGAAATCTAGTGCAATTTTAATTTTTTTTTTTCAGAAACCAATATAATACCTGACAATACCATCAACGGTCATTTTGTTGGAGGGAAAGATCCAGTGGTAGTTGAAGAGAATCCACAGTGTGTCATTTGCGAATATGTGATGAAGGAAATTGATGATAAACTGAAAGACAATAAAACAGAAGTGAGTAAAACACATAAATTGTATTTATTTGTAGTCTTTGAAATAATTATTTGAAAATTAAATATGTGAAATTGGACACGGTTAATCGTGATAACTTTTTTTTAGGAGAATATTGAAAACATAGTCAGAGATATTTGCAATAAATTGCCCGGATCAATCAATGCACAGTGCAACAATTTCGTAGATGAATATGGAGATGCTGTTATCCAGCTGCTGATTTCCGCTTTAGAGCCATCTGATATTTGTCGTATGATCAAGTTGTGCACCAGCCATTTGGAAACTATAAGAGGTTAGTGCTATTGTAATTATTTGAATTCACATGTGATTGAATAATAATTCAGTGGGATGGATAAAAAAGTGGTCAGTGCAACAAATTTCTTTGAAGTCCATGTGAATTGCTGATTTTTTTTAATCAAATCATTTAAATACCGGGTGACACATAATATCGGGCCACCCATGTAACTTCTGCATTCATAAACGGATTTTTCTGAAATTTGGTACAGTTATATAAGCAACCATTTTGGATTTGATCACATTACAATCCAATATGGCTAACTTCCGGTTTTTCTGGAAATGCCAGCAACTTTGTTTTTTCAAATGGAACACCCTGTATATTTTTACATAATCAAGTTCAACAGGTCAAAACGAGTCCAAACCTTATGTCAAATGTAATTTTTTTGAAAGAATTAAAATTAAAATTGTTTTTTTATTTTACCTCACGGATAAATGAGATTTGGTCAAGGCTATTCACAATGAGTTGCACATAACAGAGAAACATAATTTTTTCTGATTTTTTTTTTGTGTCACTTATTGATGAACCAATTCAGTCACATCACATTTTGATCAATTTTTTTTTTTCAAATGAAACCCCTATGGGCCACCTACATGTCTCTCTAGAACATACATTCAGGAAAAAAATTATATATCATTTTTGTATTTCGTGCAGTAACAAATTGTATACATTCAGAAATCTACAACTAGTTCATGAGTTTTCTTGCAGTTCGAATAATTTTTCAACTTAGTAAGCTGTGGAAAACAACAATTCTGAATCTTGTCAACTAATTGTGTTTTTTATTTTCATTCATCTGAAAACCATAATTTTGATTTTCCTTTTACTAATTCTGGAAGTTAACTAATTTTAGAGAGTTGAGGTGAAAGATGACAGCTAAACACAATTAGTTGACAAGATTCAGAAATGTTTTTTCCACAGCTTACTAAGTTGAAAAATTATTCGAACTGCAAGGAAACTCATGAACTAGTTGTAGATTTTTTAATGTATACAATTTGTTACTGCACCGAAATACAAAAATGATATGTCATTTTTTTCCTGAATGTATGTTCTAGAGAGACATGTAGGCGGCCCATAGGGGTTCCATTTGAAAAAAAATAATTTTTGATCAAAATGTGATGTGACTGAATTGATTCATCAATAAGTGACACAAAAAATTATTTTTCAGAAAAAATTATGTTTCTCTTTTATGTGCGACTCATTGTGAATAGCCTTGACCAAATCTCATTTATCCAGAGGTAAATAAAAAATTTTTTTTTAATTTTTAAAAAAAAAGGTTTGGTTTTAGTCATAAATCTAATAATTATTATACAAAGTTGCTGGCATTTCCATAAAAACCGGAAGTCCGCCATATTGGATTGTAATTTGATGAAATACGAAATGGTTGCTTATATAACTGTACAAAATTTACAGGGGTGGCCCGATATCCTGTGTCACCCGGTATATCAACTTGGATTTTTTCATTGTATTTATTTTTACAACAAAAATATCGCCAAAATAACTTGACTCCAACTCCAATTAATAATTATGAAGATATTAGTGGGGAAATTGTATTCAAAAATCTCTTCCAGTCCTCTTATTTTCTCATTACAAGCTAATTATACTGTGTATTCCAAATTTTTATCATGTTGTATTTTCATCTGCATAAAAGTATTAGCACAGATATCATTTTGGCATAAATTTTAAAAAGTAGCGGCCTTGAAATAAAACCTTGAGGTACTCCTGTTGAATAGAACACTAGGAGTTTAGACCCAGTCGAATTTCGTTAGGATGATTAATGAAAACTCCCTCTTGCATCACAACTATTCTATTGTCAATGATGTATTGGTACCAACATATATGACAATATCTCCATAGATATGACATACATAGATTGTAAAAAGTAGTGGCCTCAAAATAGAACCTTGGGGTACTCCTGCTGAGTAACCTAGCACTTTAGAGTCGGTTGGAATCATAAGATAATGAAAAATGTTAACCATAATCAAACTATGTACATCTCAAATATCTCTGATACATACATAGATTGTAAAAAAGTTGTGGCCTCAAAAAGAACATTGAGATACTCCTGTTGAGTGCCCTAAAATTTAGACTCAGTTGGAATGAAAATAATTGAAAATGGTAAACTGAATCTAAATTTGTTTTGATGAAACAAAAAAGTTTACAATTATTTTGTTTTGAAATGTAATGAACTCAGTGGCTCCAAGAAAAACCTCTGGAATGATTAAGGTTTCAATTATTGAAAGGTCCTTTGTAAAAAAAATACTCCTGAAATCCCTTATTTATTGCAATATCATTTCTAGTAAATGTTGATGGCAGATTTTCCTGTAATATTCTGCAAATGACCTTCGCAGGTTTTTCAGACAGGTCTTCCACAGCTTTTCGTTTGCAGGCAGAATTAACAATTTGGCGATTCAAGTCCTGCACAACTGCATCATGAGAATGTTCTTGTGTGTATTTTGTAATGGTTAAACTTTCAACACATTCGCCCAAAGTAAGAACAAATGATTTGCACTTTCTGTTTGTTCAAGTCCATCGCTTCTCACCACTTTTCAGGATCTTTTGAAAACCGTATTTATAGTTATTAAAAATCAATAACTGTTTTCCTTGTCCACTCAAAATTATTTCTGGATTCATGGCGAGAATTTAAGACAACTTTAAAGAAAATTGAATGTCACTGAGCAAGCACGATTCAAAAACACAAGCAATACAACTCTAAATAAAAGTAATACTCATAGAACAAGCAAAAAATAGACAATTAATTTTTGGTTTTCCCAAATTTTACTTACACGAACGAGGGATTACGCAGGGAGTCCCCGGAAACCAAATTACTGAAGACCTTTTTGGGATTGGGAACTAAATTACATATTATTATCAAGCATCTCAAATAAATTTCCAATTTACTACCTGAAGGGAACCAAACTACCAACACCCGTTTCTTCCATTGGTTTTAATTTGTTTTTCTTGGTTTTGACTTGTTTCTCTTGGTTTTGACTTTTGTTTCTCTTAGTTGCTGTTTATTCCAATTGTTTACATGCATGTAGATCAGTTGGATCTGAAATGCTGATTTATTGGGTTGTGAGTTTTTTTTATTTCCCTGATTACTCAAGGTCTATCTTTTTTCTCTATTTCTGTTTTTATCTTGTCTATATATCATTTTCAATTGATCCCCGAGACTCTTCACCCTAATAATAGATTATCCTTATTATTAGTCTTTTTTCGACTATCACTGATGAAATCTCTTATCTGTTGCAATCTTGGACTATCCATTACTTCTTGTTCTTTCCATTTGGTCCTTGTTTCCTTTAAGGCACAATTAGCCAGCTTTATTCGGGGGGTATTAAATTAGTTTGATTTTATTAACCAATATCTGTGTGTACTTCTTTAGTTTGTTTCTTCATTGGTTTTAATTTGTTTTTCTTGGTTTTGACTTGTTTCTCCTAGTTTTGACTTGTTTCACTTAATTTGGACTTGTTCCTCTTGGTTTTGACTTGTTTCTCTTGGTTTCTGTCTTGTTTCTCTTGGTTGCTGACTTGTTTCTGTTGGTTGCTGTTTATTCCAATTGTTTACATGTTTTTCTGTGTGTCAAAAGCTGTTAGTAAGTAATGTCATTCATGCTCATCGGTTGGGTGTGAAATGCTGATTCATTGCGTTGAGTTTTTTTATTTTTCTGATTACTCAAGGTCTATAATTTTTTCTCAATTTCTGTTTTTGTCTTGTCCATAAATTATTTTTAATTTATCCCTGAGACTCGGCACTCTAATAATAGATGATCCCTATTATTATAGTCTTTTTTCGACTATGGAATACCATATATAGCTCATTTATATATAGCTCATTTATAGGGCAGTGACATGAATAAGAAATAGTATTGATATACACAAAGAACCTTGCCATAGATGTCCGTAGTTAATGGGAATTATTTTGCTCTATTGTGTGTGTATCAGTTATGTCAAGATCAACAACAAATTTCATTGCAGCATTCAACAATTACACTGATTTCAGAGGAAATGTAGAAAATTACATATTTTAGAATCGTGTTGTTTTTATTGTCTTTTTCGTTGACTACTCCCAGTAATCTTCATATTATTTAATTTTATTTGGTGAAACATTCTCTTTTGGTATAGATTGAATTGCATTAAGGGCCACATAAGAGATCCTAGGGACACTCCAATTAATTGTTGTATCTTTGTTGATACAAATTTTTTACTGGTTCCACCAATGAACGAGACTGAGATCTTAATTTTTTTTTTCACAGTTCAAATCTTGGAGTGCCCCATTTGCGAAATGGCTGTTGAAGCAATGGAGAAAATACTGAACAATCCTAAAGCCGATCATGAAATTGAACATGTTTTGGAGAAAACATGCAGAGCATTGCCAAAAGAGTATAGGAATAAGGTATGTTAACTGTACACAACAAGTGTTTATTTTATTTATTAGCACTTTGTAGTGAATAACTTTTCTCATTGCATTTTTTTTTATGTTATCTTTCTCTCACAATTTGTAACTAACAAATATCTTTCTGAGAGATAAGTGCCATGTGAAGTGGAATGAATAGAAAAATCGAATTTAAACGGTTTTCTTCACATAAAGGATTCAATATAAAATTGAACCAGAGAAAGGTAGATCTCAGGTGAAAAACAACTACTTTCCTGGTACATGAGAACGTTGAATGATATTCACCTGAAATCCATGCATACTTCCATAAAATATCAATGGACATTGAATGCAAATGTTTTTTCTGATAAGCTCGATTATGTTTAATTTAAGTCGTGTTCACCTAACAATCCGCATACCGGTTTCAGGCTTCTTGGCCCTCATCAGTACGGAGTAGTCAACCAGCCAAAAGTCCAAAGAAACTCTGGCTGAAGTGAGACACAACGTAAACAAACCATCATCGATCTTGTAACACCTATAGGTGGTTGGACTTTTGGCTGGTTGACTACTCCGTACTGATGAGGGCCAAGAAGCCTGAAACCGGTATGCGGATTGTTAGGTGAACACGACTTAAATTAAACATAATCGAGCTTATCAGAAAGAAACATTTGCATTCAATGTCCATTGATATTTTATGGAAGTATGCATGGATTTTCAGGTGAATATCATTCAACGTTCTGGTATTTGCCAGGAAAGTAGTTGTTTTTCACCTGAGATCTACCTTCTCTGGTTCAATTTATATTGAATCCTTTATGTGAAGAAAACCGTTAAATTCGATTTTTCTATTCATTCCACTTCACATGGCACTTATCTCTCACTATATGCTAGACGGGCTTGCCACTCTACTGAGAAGGAATCTTTTATTTAGAAACCTATCGAGGTGGGAGATTTTCGAGTGTTTCTTTCTGTCACTAGGTACCGCCAGTTAAAGTTTATCTTTTCCGCGCACCTATAGGTGTTACAAGATCGATGATGGTTTGTTTACGTTGTGTCTCACTTCAGCCAGAGTTCTTTGGACTTTTGGCTGGTTGACTACTCCTACTGATGAGGGCCAAGAAGCCTGAAACCGGTATGGATTGTTAGGTGAACACGCACTTAAATTAAACATAATCGAGCTTATCAGAAAGAAACATTTGCATTCAATGTCCATTGATATTTTATGGAAGTATGCATGGATTTTCAGGTGAATATCATTCAACGTTCTGCGTGGTATTTGCCAGGAAAGTAGTTGTTTTTCACCTGAGATCTACCTTTCTCTGGTTCAATTTTATATTGAATCCTTTATGTGAAGAAAACCGTTTAAATTCGATTTTTCTATAAATATCTTTCTGCTATTCTTTGAAGTTATGAGGAAAGAATTGAAATTACAAAACATGAAGAAATTTCTAATTAATCTTCAGTAAATTGGGAAAAAAAATATTAATAAATAAATTTACTTTTTGGGGTTTTATAATATTTGTTACAAGATGTACTTTTCGAATAATATCCTTTGAGATTTCCACTGCATTATTTCAAAAAAACTGCTTGACCAACCGAAATATTAACGTGATGTATCCAACGGACTGATTGTTGAATGAATGAATGTTTTGTGGTAGAACTTCTTCATACTTGTAGTTCTTTCTGTGCGTTCTGGTAAGTAGCTGAATTTGTCTTGACTCTTAACAACTATCAAATGACATTTCATTTCACACGATCTTAATAAATATGCTAAAAGAGGGAAAGACTTGGTCACTGCTTTTTGGTCCACTTGGTGATCCATCACTTTGCATGAAACTGGTTTGGTGCTTGGGATTTATTTTATTCTTTTATCACCAGCTATATTTAGGATGTTGTTTAAAAAGTCTCTACATCAACTTGTACTTCCAGTCTATAGACCAGGGCTGAAACCTTTGAAAATGGTAAAAAGTGAAAAAAAAAATAGTAGGATGAAACCCATTGGAAAAGGAAGAGAATATAACAAAAAAGAAAGGGAAAATAATTTACGGGCGATCTGAGATCGGGAAGTGGAAAGGGGTGATTTTTTAAGGGTAGAAAAAGTTTATCTCGATTTCCGGCAAAACTACAAGTCCTATGGTTATAAAAAGATCTACAACTTTTGTATTCACACTTTTTTCACATAACCTCAAAATTTATGTAAAAAATTCAAAGAACCAAGTTTTGTTTTTTATTTTTATCTTTTACAAAAAAAAAAATTTCACGAAATTTGGTGAAAACTTACCTTATGTCAAAAACTCACTGTAATTTTTTTTATTTAAAATATTTATTTTTTCACCTTATTGTGACTTAATATCGAAAAAGCACCCTAATTTTCGATCAAAAATTCTCCCGTCAAAATATCAGCTTTTTCAAAAATGTCGGTGGGCTTTTTGTTCGTCAAAATCTCTACTTTCTGATGGTATAAAAAAAATATACATTACTATGGTAAATGTTCTCAGAAAAAGCAAAAAAACTAAAAAAACTAAAATCGGATTTTTTTTTTTTTTTTATCTTTATGTACAACTAGCTGATCCGACAGACGTCCTGTCATCCCGTTTTTTCGTTATCCCGTTTTCCTGTTATGCCGTTTTTTCTTTATCCTGTTATCCCATTATACTATCATCTTGTTATTTCCGTTACCCCTTTTTTTCTTTATCCCGTTATCCCCTTATACTGTCATCCCGTTTTTTTGTTAGCCCGTTATTCCCGTTTCCCGTTTTTTCTTTATCCCGTTATCCCCTTATCCTGTCATCTTGTTATTTCCCGTTTCCCTTTTTTTCTTTTTTTTTATCCCGTTTTTTCGTTATCTTTTTCCGTAATCCCTTTTTTTCGTTATCCCGTTATTCCCGTTTCCGTTTTTCTTTATCCCGTTATCCCCTTATCCTGTCATCCCGTTTTTTCGTTATCCCGTTTTTTTCGTTATCCCGTTATTTCCGTTTCCCGTTTTTTCTTTATCCCGTTTTCCCCTTATCCTGTCATCCCGTTATCCCCTTATCCTGTCATCCCGTTTTTTCGTTATCCCGTTATTTGACGTTTTATGTCACGTCACACGGGAACGCCGTCGAACGGGATAAAAAATATCCTATGTCCGTCTCCTGGTTCTAAGCTACCTCCCCACCAATTTTCAGCCAAATCGGTTCAGCCGTTCTTGAGTTATAAAGAGTGTAACTAATACGACTTTCTTTTATATATATAGATTTTGAGCTATTTATTAAAATTTACACTTTAATTACTCGAGAAACGTAAGATTTCATGTTACATTGATAAACGAAAAAAATTGCAAATCAACATATACTACTATAATTAACAACCTAATAAGTTAATAAAGTTAATATTTAATAAGACATCTGCAATATTTTGAGAAAGTTGTCTTCTTCTTTAAATTAAATGCGTAGATGCCTATTTATTGCTATTTTAGGATAACTTATATACCTGAGTGACCTACGGAAAATTTTAGCCCATCAAAAGGTATTTCATAGAGAAGTGGGGAAGGGGCTAGGAGGGTCTGGGCCTTGCTACCTGTTATTTCTTTGCATTTTCTGAGAACATTTACCATTGTAATGTGTATTCTTTTTTACACCATCAGAAAGTAGAGATTTCAACAAACAAAAAGCCCACCGACTTTTTCAAAAAAGCTGATATTTTGACGGGAGAATTTACGATTGAAAATTAGGGTGCTCTTTCGATATTAAGTCAAAATAAGGTGAAAAAATAAATATTTTAAATCAAAAAAATTACAGTGTGTTTGGGACATAAAAAGGTAAGTTTTCACCAAATTTCGTGAAAAAATTTTTTTTTCGTAAAAGATAAAAATAAAAAACCAAAAACTTGGTTATTTGAATTTTTCACATACATTTTGAGGCTATGTGAAAAAAGTGTGGATTCGAAAGTTGTAGATCTTATTACCTACAACTTTGCCATTTAACTTTTTTCCATAGGACTTCTAGTTTTGCCGGAAATTGAGATAAACCGTATTTTACCCTTAAAAACCCGCCCGTTCCACTTCCCGACCTCAGATCGCCCGTAAATTATTTTTTCATTTTTGTTATATTCTCTTCCTTTTCCAATGGGTTTCATCCTACTATTATTTTTTCTGGTTTCAAAAATTATCGACCCTAGTCTACTAGTCAAATGTCCATCAGAAAACAACTACTTTCCTGACTAATGCCTCGACGAACATTGGATTACATCCGATGGATAATCGCGCGAAGTCCTACAAAGGTTACTTTGCCAATGTTTGTTGGGAAATGGATGAATATTAACCACTTCATTCTGACTGAATTTGTTGAAACTGGGCTAATAACCCACTAGTCGGAGCCGCGCGATTTAGATAGATGGGGATGGCATAAAAAACATAATGAACTATCCTGGAGTAACTTGGATAATGAATAGATGAAAAAGTGTGCTGACGGTGCAAAGTTATTAATGCAATGTCGGTTAGTTGTTTGCCATTTGTTAGCCAGCATTCCATTTTGCTGGCTCGAAAATACATTTAGGTATGGGAAATTTTGAAATAATTGTTCGGTTGAAATAAAAAAGGAGGATGAAGAATTTTAGTTTGAAATCGATGCAACAAAAACCACACATTAAATAAAGGCTCATTAGTATTATAAGTAATTTACTAAAATCTTCTTAAAATTACTGAAGCAAAGACTCTATGAATCTCTAACAATCAACAACATTTGTTTAGATTTGAACGAGGAGTTAGTACAGAAGACGCAATAATCAATTTAATCGATAACGAAAAGAAAACTTGATAACAATAAAAATTGTTTGATTTGTTGAAAATACGAACAGGATGTTCATACAATCAGATGTGGAATCATCTGCGACTGAAAGATAAACTTTGGTCACTATCTTCCATCGTCAAGATAACCTCTTGTGGGGTATTCATGTTGAAAAGGGAAACATTCTCAATTGAATATTGAATAGAAAGTTTTTTCTCTTCTGTGAATTGAAAAATCCACTATAAAAATGATTTTTCAATTCACAAAAAAAATCTTTCTATTCAATATTCAATTGAGAATGTTTCCCTTTTCAATCAAAATTGTATTGCAATTTCACAAAACTCTTGATGTTTTTTAACAATATGGGCCATAGTGGTGGAAGCCTTTGTAAACTATTCAAATAACTAGACAAGTTCTTGAAACAATAATTCAATATAGTCATTCACTGTCTGTGCAAATAGGTGTTCTCCAAGGGGCAGTCTTTGGACCAATTCTAGGATTATTTTCATCATCTCTTTGTTGAATACATGAATTAATATAATATGCTGGTGATACTGAATTAGCTTCAGTGGTATCACGATAATTTCTATAAGATTGACATGGAAATCGCCTTATTTGGTTATTTCAATCCCAAATTGAGAAATATGTTTTCTGATTATCTTCTCTCTACCTATTCTATTTCATTCAGTTGATTATATGTATATACAGTGTGACCCATTTAAAATGGAACCACCCCTGTAGAATACGCATTTTTCAATCTCAAAATATTAAGCATTGAAAACTGTATCTTGACACAAATTTTCATAACTTCAGTTTTATTTCCAAAGCACACTATGATTTTTTTTCTTTGTCAAAAACGGCAAAAGTTTATTAGGCAATTTTTATTTTCAAGTTTGACTACACCACTGGATTCGTAGTCGTTATAAATAAAAACCATCAAAATTTCATAAAAAAATATTGGTTAACAACGAAGTTACAACAACTTCCATTTTGAAAACAAAGTATTTGATTATAATTTTTAGTTAGATTATAGACATATTTAAAATCTGGCAACACCGTCGATACAAAGTAGAACACCAGTGAACTTGTACAGCAAAAATCCGAAGTCAATAGCTCATTCCGTTCTACAGTTATAACAATGGTAATGTGAGCGATTTGTGGTGCAGGCGATTTTGTAATAAAAATCTGACTAGGCCACTGGATTTGTGAATTATATTCCCTTAAAATTATTTATTTAAGTGTAGGTTATAAGGGTATTCAAAAAGAACAGAAAATTTGAAATTCATTTTCAAGTTATACAGTAGTACATTCTTCCATAGCCGATAAAAACGAAATGAACAGAAACAAGTTTTAAAGTATTTATTCAACAATAAAACGTCATTAAGCAAAAACTAAAACTAAAATAAACATTACTGTAAAATTCTACCAAACCTCCATTTAGTTCAACACATTTATCGTATCTCTTCCGAATATTTTTTACACTATTTCTTATTTGTTGAGGTGTAATTTCGGCACAAATCCAATTTTTTTAAAATTAACCAAAACATTCCATACTTTCAGGAGTTATAACTGTAGAACGGAATAGCTATTGAATTCGGATTTTCACTGTACAAGTTCACTGGTTATCTTCTTTGTATCGGCAGTGTTGCCAGATTTTTAATATGTCTATAATCTAAATAAAAATTATAATCAAATACCTACTTTGTTTCCAAAATTAAAAGTTGTAACTTCGTTGTTAACCAATATTTTTTTATGAAATTTTGATGGTTTTTATTTATAGCAACTACAAATTCAGTGATGTAGTCAAAGTTGAAAACAAAAATTGCCTAGTAAACTTTTGCCGTTTTTGACAAAGAAAAAAAACCACAGAGTGCCTTGGAAATGAAACTAAAGTTATCAAAATTTGTGTCAAAATATAGTTTTTTTGAGATTGAAAAATGCGTATTCTACAGGGGTGGTTCCATTTTAAATGGGCCACACTGTATATACAGGGTGTTTGGTGCATTGAAATGGCGGAAAAGAGGGGTCATTTGCTATCTTATCAGGCCCCAATAACCCAGTCTTGCCCCCATGGGTTTTTTATTTCGATTTTTTTGTATATATTCAGCATTTAAAATTAAATTAAAAAGTTATAAGAATAGCCAACAAATTTAATATTTACCCCCCTTACCTCCATTTCAATTTGGTTGATAAAGCACCAAAGACACCAAACATATTATATATACAGGATGTAATCTAACCTCTTGCACAATCGCTAAAAGTTGATAGTACATAAATAAATAAACAGATTTTCCCTTTGAATTTTTTCCATAAATCCTTAATAATCGAGAAAAATCAGTATAAGAACAAAGTTAAACTATTAAAACATGGCGGTTCTCAAAATTTGGAAGAATGACAAAAAAACGAGTTTTTAACCACTGTAATTTGTTACAAAATGGCATTATACACTCGTCATTTACGGGTGTGCAAGAGGTTATATTACACCCTGTATATTTCAATGGAAGTTGACCCTTGGTTTTGGCAATCAAAAATGCTTTTATTCTGAATGGTCATGGGGTTATTTCGAAGATATATCCATTGGGAATGTACATTTTTCAGTTAATATTTTTTGCAGTGTGCGGCAATTATAGAAGAATACGGAGATACGATGATTGATCTTCTGGTTCACTACACAAACAAAGAGGCTGTTTGTAGGTCCATAGGGTATTGCAAAGCTACCCTAAACCAAATAGTAATCGATTGAGTGATTTGATTTTTATACCTAATATAGCTTCTATGTAGTAATAGGTAAGTTTGAAGTACTATATTTTTTCATTCTCAATCGTTTTATCAGTACCAATCAGTTTTCTAATGAATTAAAATACTTTTAATTCTTGAAAGAAACTAAAAATGTACATTAAGAAAATAAACAAAAATATTTAGAAAACATGTTTTCGGGTTTTTTATATTGTTCTAAGAAATAATGTATGTTAATTTTCACACTGACATTTTCTTATCTTTTTTTTTTTCAGCATCCCTCATGGTTGTATCTTTCTTTTTGTCATTTCTTACCAAAGTTTCAATATATGAATTTCCGCGATTTTGTTAGTTTTAGATTTAGTTTGCAAAAGATACTCACAGTTCAGATAGATAAAAATTAGAAAGTGCTAGAAATCCCATGATTGAGGATTGCCATGTGAATTGGAAACTGTGATAAGTTTGTCTCTGTGTGGATATTTAGGACACGAATAAAATTGGTTTTGTAAATTTTTGTTTTATTTCTATCCTGTTTCAGATCTGAAAATATAGGTAAGTTGAAGTAATTGAAATACATAAAACAAAATTTTATGATGAAAGTTAATTAATTTGTAGGCAAAAATCAGGTTATTTTTGTGGAAAATTGTTCTTTTAACATGCTTACTTCTTTCAATGCACTAGTGGATATAGCCTAAGGTCCAATAAAAGTTGGGTATCCACAAGGCTCTGGTCTCGGGCCAGTTCTTCACATTATATATGGAATCACCAGAAAAACTCTAATGATGAAAGAAACTCTAGAATAATAATTTGTGGTGATTTTAATTTGAATTGTTTAGAATCAAATACTTATGAGACTAAAGAACTTTATGGATGACATGGGTTTTTCGAACACATTTAACTGCTACAGGAGGGTCAATGATAGATCTAGTTTTCACGAATACTGACTTAGATGTTACTGTATTTGATTCACCAAAAATAACTACACCGTAATATAAAAATATCATTACCAAATATTCTACCAAAAGACACAAAAACATTCAAAATTGAAACTAGGGGAAAAAATATTGATTATGAACAGAGTGAGTCAAAACTAAACTTAATAAAATGGAACTACACAGAGAGGGATTTAAATCATAGATATGAACAATTTTTGGACAATATATTGTCAATTTTAAATGAAGAGCTCCAAAAAAAAAATGGTCAAGATCTTTGGACATTATAAGGAATTCTGGAATGAGAAGGTGAGGCAAGCTACAAAAGAAAGGGATATGAGTTATAAACATTATGCAGTCAATAAAACAACGGATAATTGGGAGAAGTATAAACAAAAAAGAAATATAGCAGTGAAAACAATTAGACAGGAGAAGAAGAACTATTTAGAGACAAAGATTGGCTCAAATAAGAACAATCCTACTGAAATGTGGAAAACACTGAAGACATTAGTACCGAATAATAACAAAGAATACAATCTTACAACTATTTATTTTGGCAATGATGAAATAATTTCTGATATGACTGATACCAGATGGCCTGAACACATTTTATATCAAAAGTATAATAAATATAACTGATTGAATTGACAACAAATTTTCTCATAGCTTTCCTATAACTAAAAGAATAACTCATAATAAATTGTCCAAATTTAGTCTTATCAATATGGTAGATCTAGAAAGAATTGTTGGTTCTTTGAAAAATAAAAGTAGCCCCGATTAAATTTGTGTAGAACTTCTGAAGAAGTGTTTCAGTGCCATTTGTAATCCATTGTTGAACATTATCAACAGTTCTTTAGAGAGAGGTGAAGTACCAACTGAATCAAAATTATCTACTATTATACCTATACCAAAAGTGCCAAATACAAACCAAGCTATTCAATTGTGACCAATAAACATGATTAATGCTACAGCTAAAGTATTGGAGAAGGCTGTATATGAGCAGATAGTGGATTATTTGGAGAGTATCAATCGGGTTTTCGGAGCAAACATTGTTGTGAAACTTCGTTACAATGTGTTTCAACAGATTGGAAGAAAAGTGCGGAAAACGATCAGTAGGTATACTATTGCAGTATTTCTTGACCTTCAAAGGGCATTTGAAACTGCACATAGAAGCAGACTGATTCGAAAGATTGAAAGCATAGGTATTGATGGAATAGCACTAAACTGGATCATGAATTATCTAAGCAATAGACAGCAAAGGTTGAAACTAGATGAAGTTTATTCAGATAAAATGCAAAATAATATAGGAGTACCCCAAGGGTCTATTTTGGGACCATTGTTATTCCTAGTATATTTAAATGACATTGTAACCATAGCAGAAGAATGTAAAATTCACTTATTTGCCGACGACACCCTACTGTACTTTAGTAGTAAAGATGTACATGAGTGTGTTGATACTATGAACGCTAGTCTTGAAAGGGTGTATAGATATTGCTGTGCAAATCTGCTGAAGGTGAACGTAAATAAAACAAAATGGATGTTATTAGGGAAACATAAAGATCATAATAATGAAAACCTACTTCTACGATTGAATGACAGTGATATAGAAAAGGTAAACAAATTCGTGTACTTGGGTGTAACTATTGACAGTAAATTGAAATTCAAGGAACATGCTAATCAGATTATCAAAACAGTAGCTTACAAAATCAACTATTTAAGAACTCCATAATCCTCCCACATTTAAATTATTGTTCTACCATTCTGTTTTTTCTCAATCAAAATTAAATAAACAGACTACAAAAGATGCAGAATCGTGCTATGTGAATTATCTTACAATGTTCGAGGATAACATTGATAGCAAATATGTTGCAAACCCTTTAATGGTTACCAGTGAAGAAACTCTTCGAGTACCTAACATTAATCTTTATTTTTAAAATCAAAATTGTATATTCATCTGTATATCTACAGAATAAATTAACTTATGTGGCTGACATACATGAGTATAACACAAGAAAAGAAACAACATGATGGTTGAAAAATATTAAAAAAATAGTATGCATAATTCTTTATTTTATAAAGGAGTAGATTGTTTTAATGACCTCCCACAAGAAATTAAAGAGAGTGGTTCGATAAATACATTCAAAAGACAATTGAAGGATTACTTAATGAAAAGTTAGTTAGTATATTCTTGTGTATGACTTTTATGTAACTTTTTATCTATATGTATTTATTCTTAATCAGGCTGTTTGTATTTTTTCATGTCAATTTAATTTTAATTATAATGTGACAATGTATTTACTATTGTAAATAAAAAAAAAGATATAAATATATATATATATATATATATATATATATATATGATGTATTTGCACAAATCTCTGGTTTTTTATGATAGTGTAATACTTTGGGTACTATGAGTTTTTTCATAATTCTGTGAGAACACGGATTTATATGGATGAAATAAGTTTTTTCACGAGTTGTGAAATATTTTCAGTAAAAAGCATAGTGAATAAAATGAAATTTCAACTCTTCTTAAGACTGTAGAACATGGGAATAAAAAAACGGTTGCTAGTTGATAAATATAAACAAAAGGACCCGCACTTTTTAATTGTAAAACAACGAAATTTTCGGAATTTGTGCTATTCTGTATTGCCCAGTGTAATCAACAATTGTGCAAAATCAAGGTCCAATTATAGCTAGGTTTGGATATACTGGGTGACACAGGATATCGGGCAACCCATGTAACTTCTGCATTCGTGAACGGATTTTTCTGGAATTTGGTACAGTTATATAAGCAACCATTTCGGATTTGATCACATTACAATCCAATATGGCGGACTTCCGGTTTGTATACAATTGAAATTAAAATTGTTTTTTCATTTTACCTCGTGGATAAATGAGATTTGGTCGAAGCTATTCACAATGAGTCGCAAATATCAGAAAAAATTGATTTTTTCTGAAAAATTATTTTCTGGTTAATCAATTCAGTCACATCACATTTTGATCAAAAATTCATTTTTTTCAAATGAAGCCCCTATGGGCCACCTACCTGTCTCTCTAGAACATTCATTAAGGAAAAAAATGACATATCATTTTTGTATTTCGGTGCAGTAACAAATTGTATAAATTCAAAAATTTACAACTAGTTCATGAGTTTTCTGGCAGTTCGAATAATTTTTCAACTTAGTAAGCTGTGGAAAACAACATTTCTGAATCTTGTCAACTAATTGTGTAAGTTATACTTATAAGCACGATAATGGTGTTTTTTTTTTATTCTTCTAGCGTTTTTTCGACTTACATTGCATTTGTATTCCAATTCCCGCGTCGAAGCGGTTGGATCAAAATCACCAAAAGCAAAACATTCATTTCTACCTCCTCACTAACGATCATCTTCTCCATTGTTGGGTTCTTTTCCGAATCTTCTCTCCACATTTTTTAAAAAGGTTTTTTGTGGGTGTCTTCTGTGTGGGTATCGTTCAGCGTATAACTGACAAGCGGCGACAATGTTTTCAAGACATTCTCCGTAAATTAATAACATATCAACCTGTTCACTTCTTGTGAACCTGTAATTTTGATTTTACATTTCTACTAAACTAATTCCCGGAAGTTAACTAATTTTCGAGAGTTGAGATGAAAGATGACAGCGAAACACAATTAGTTGACAAGATTGACTAAGTTGAAAAATTATTCGAACTGCAAGGAAACTCATGAACTAGTTGTACATTTTTGAATGTATACAATTTGTTACTGCACCGAAATACAAAAATGATATATGTCATTTTTTTCCTTAATGAATGTTCTAGAGAGACAGGTAGGTGGTCCATAGGGGTTTCATTTGAAAAAAAAAAATTTGATCAAAATGTGATGTGACTGAATTAATTCATCAATAAATGACACAAAAAATCATTTTTCAGAAAAAAATATGTTTCTCAGATATGTGCGACTCATTGTGAATAGCCTTGACCAAATCTCATTTATCCACGAGGTAAAATAAAAAAACAATTTTAATTTCAATTGTTTCAAAAAAATTACATTTTACATAAGGTTTGGACTTGTTTTGACCTGTTGAACTTGAATATGTAAAAATATACAGGGTGTTCTATTTGAAAAAACAAAGTTGCTGGCATTTGCAGAAAAACTGGAAGTCCGCCATATTGGATTGTGATTGATCAAATCCGAAATGGTTGCTTTTATAACTGTACCGAATTCCAGAAAAATCCGTTCACGAATGCAGAAGTTACAGGGGTGGCCCGATATCCTGTGTCACCCGGTATAGTTAAAAGTGGATATTGACAAAATTATTTTCAGAGTGAGATCCATCTTCTCATTTAATAATAATTTGCAATTTGGTGAATTATAATCATAGTCATAGACGACCTATTGATTGAAACAATATACATGGTGTCAATTTGACAACTTTCCACCCTTAATATCTTCCTTCCAGTAAATAATATGAGGAATCGAAAAAACAGGTCAATTCTACTTTCAAAGGGAACACTTTCAATGAATATTTGTAGCCTCGTGGTTCAACCCCTTAGGAGGGGTAGATATTACCCTTAGAATCTTAAATGGGAATTGGGGGGGGGTCAAGTGGCACATCACTTTGATGAGCATTTAATTTTCTTTTCAATGGTACCTTGACTTTTTTTTTATGAGCAGGTTCCGAAAAATAGCGTTCTAACTTAGTAATTATAAATCTGAATTTTTTAATGCACTTTATTGCAGCAGAACTGGATGCGTCATAGGTGGCCGATTCCAATTTTTCAAAAAGATTTCGAGAGTACTACAAAATGCATATTCTCATTTTGCGTTAAAATGCTGCAAAATAAGTGAAAAATACTTGCAAACATGACCGAAAATGGAAGAGTGCGTGAAAGCGGCTGAGTAGTGAGGGTAGAGCAGCAGACGCGGGAAAGCGTATGTATATTAATACAAGCGCGATGCGCCTGTTATGAATCTGCTGCTCTACTCCAACTCCTGAGCCGCTTTCATGCACTCACTGGTTCATGGCCGGTCATGTTTGCAAGTATTTCTCACCTATTTCGCAGCATTTTAACGCAAAATGAGATTAGTCATTTTGTAGTACTATACTTCAACTCTCAAATTTTTTAGAACTATTAAAATCGGACCACCTATGTCGCATACAGGTCTGCTGACGCTATTTTTCGCAATTCACTAATTAGAACTTGCCTGCACTGAGATGCATTATTGTATTGACTCTCCTTTTAATAGAAATGGTTAGAAGAGTAGGTGGCATCGTTCCAACCCTTGAATAACAGGAATAAATTTATTCTACACGTGTGATTTTTTATTTGATGGTTATTTTCCTTTAAAAAAAAACTTAATTTGCTAGAAAGAAATTTCAAACATGGGATCTACTTACGCCAATCTTATAAACTGTTCAAAATGTTGTCCATTTTTCTCTAAACATGTGATGCCCCATAATTACAGAAAAACGTTCATTCCTAAGAAACAACACGATATTCCTCAATATGAACGTTACAGCCAGAAAGTTCAATAGGAATCGGTTCAAAAGTCAAATGCGCGACTGAAAACTGATATGGTACATGCCCGTTAAAAATACTTCATCATCTGAAGATAAGTAAAGGCACGTAAGAATTCCTATAAAAAATTACCCTTTTACACATAAGTCATAAATAACTCATCACGTCCGCTGATCGCCATATCTAGTAAAATTAACGAGTAAACAAAAGTATAAATTCAGAGTTCCATTGATGTTACTCGAAAGGCATACATTTTTGTTTTATATATTTTTGATGACAGGAACAACACCATTAATTATTGAGCCGCTGACAAGTTGAAGATAATTATAATATCAAGCATTTTTTCCCGCGACTAGCCCAACTATCACGTGATCCGGTAACGGGTTATAAAAAGGCGCGATGTTTCGGATCAACAAGCTCTCGGTGTTCAGCAGTCAAACAAAGAACAAGTACGTTCAAAATGAATTTCATTCGATCACGACCTAGTGAAATCAAGATGAGAAGAGTACGAATATAGTCGTCAAGCAGTGAACTTAAGTAGCCATTAATAGAAATTATATTAAATTTAATCCGAGTATTCAAGTGAATTCACCAGTATAAACCAGTATTTTTTCCAAAAATTACCTATTATTGATCAACGCTTCCAGAACGTGAATAAGTCAACGAAAAATCTCAAATCGATAGTTCATGATCTCATAGAAAACCATATCCATACACGCTATACTAATATACAGTGCGAGTAAAATTAAAATAACAATTTTCGCGGGATAAATCAAACTAATGATAAAATTAATGATGAAATTAAAAGCCATCTTCAGTGAATAAGTGTTGACTCTGCTGATGTATCGTAAGTTATATACGTTTTCTGTATTTATGGGTTGGCAAATTGAATCATTTATGATGTGCATGTGTCTGTAAAGGTAACTCCATAATTTCATGTTACCAAAGATTTCAAAAATCATTATTTCCAGCCACTTTAGACCATTGATGTTACTATTATTTTTAGTCAATCAAATTGAATTGTAGACTGATATAAAATTAACTTCAAGTAAACCACACTCTATTTGTTTTTCTGATAATTGTCTCATATTATCCGTTTATAGAACGGATGACTATTTTTGTCAACTTTTATTGAATATATATGTATATTCTTAACATTTTTATGAGTGCATTATTTTTCGAATCTTTCTGAAATCGGGTACGTACTTCTTGGATAAACAACTCACGCCCAAGCACAGAGAGAAAGGGGTATTTCCTGTGCCGCTCCAGGAACATAATCTCGGTTCGACCATCCTCAGATAGTCGATACTTATTTTTTCAATCTAACAAGAAGTCTGGTGTACAGGTGTGTTGTGTTAATTCATAACACCCCGTATAGTCCGGGCACAACATTTGGTTGGTCAGATGAGGGGTATTTACTTCCCCAACTCTCCCCGGCTTTAACATTTGGTATGCAGGTGTGTGGTTTTTAAATAAATAACACCCTGTATACCTCCAGACTCAACAAACAGTGATAAAGTCTGTTTTGGAACTCTTCTCCAACATTTCGGAAAACTTCACCGGGAATTGACCGGTCTTTTAAGGTCAGCAATATCAGCAGGTTGTGTTTTATAAAAACGGATTCAAGATGTCCCCAAAGAAATCTAAGGGAGTTAAATACGGTGATCTCGGAGGCCATTCAACTGCTCCCCTTCTGCCAATCCATCTATCCGGGAATCTCTCGTTCAACTACTGTCGGATGGGAAGAAAATAATGAGGTGGAGCACTGTCCTGCAGGAAATGTAACAGATCCTCCTGCAAAAGTACATTACCTTCTGCATCAATTTGAGTTTCTAGCTTGTGAGTTATAGGAGGATCGATAGGCTGTTCAAGCATATCAAGGTTCAGATTGCCAGTCAAGTTTTCTTCAAGAAATGAAGGACCGATAATGGCATTTCCAAGATTCCCCATATTATTTACTAGAAGGAAGATATTAAAGGTGGGAAGTTTTCAAACTGACACCCTGTATATTTATAGTTTCAAAGAAGTACAGCGACTTGGTAGTTTTTTTTAATGGGACCCTGTATATTCTACGTAAAATTCTAAACAAGTTTGATGTATGGTGTTATATCACAAAAGTTATTGGTTTTGGAATTATGCACCAGTTCAGTGAGAAAACCGTAAGAAATGGGACAAAATGGATTTCACTTTCATATCCTAACTTGTTGGAAATTATCTAAAAATGTAACTAAAACATTTCAGTAACGTATGACACATTCCAAAAATAAATATTACGAATGATTAAAAACTGAAGTAGTATTTTGAATTATAACTAAAAACAGTAAGTTATTATCTATTTTAAAATATGTTCGACATGTCCACGCTGCATTTCTTGACAAATAAATAGTCGGGTTGTAAACTGTTCCCGTAACATTATACAAGGCTTGAGGTATTAGTTCTGAACACACCTCAATACTTCGACGACAGTTTATCTAACGACCCACAAACTGTTTTAAAAACTACGGATTTTACATAGCCCCACAGAAAGTAATCAAGAGGTGTGAGGTCAGGTGAGCGAGCTGGCCACCCTGTTGGACCTCGATGACCAATCCACCTATCCGGATACCTTTCATCTAAGTAATTTCTCACCTCCCGAAAATAGTATGGAGGGGCACAATTTTGCTGAAATGTCCAAGTAAAATTCATGTGGGTTTTGCCAACAATCTCATATATACTGGGGGTGATTGTCTTGCAGCATTTGGAGGTGTCTAGGAACATTCATATTTTTCAAGGATGGTGGGACCTATAATGTGGTCACCTAAAATACCAGCCCAAACATGAATCTTTTGGCGAAATTGAATATGCCCCTCGCGGAATTCATGGAGATTCTCATGACTTCAATATCCACAATTCTGGGTATTTACACTTCCGTTTAGGTAAAACATGCTTTTATCGCTAAAATAAATGTGTTGCAAATGAATAGGATTTGCAACAATTCTTTCTGCCGTGGTCTCACAAAATTCAAGTCGCCAGTCTAGATCATCTTCACCCAATTGGTGCAAAATTTCCATTCATCTAGTACTTCAATTTGAAGTCTTCCGTAGTTATTTTCTGCCTTCCTGTACACGTTTTACGTGGAATTGTTCGTTTGATTTTTGTTTTGTTGGGCGCCAACTAGCTCAGTCTTTGGTCTGTTAATAAGTAAATAATGCACACTGCCACTTTGTAGTTATAATAATTATAATGTTATAATTTTGATCAATGCAGAAGATACAATCTTTTGTTGTGGTTCAGACACACATAACCCGGGAACCCCCGATGTCTCTCCCGGTTAGGTTAGAGTCTTCCTCTTTTTTTACAATTCTCGCGCGTTATTTTTCCCAGGGTTGCCAGTTACACAATATTCTACAACATTCCAGATATTGTAGGATCTTTTACCGTCCAGTTGTTAAATTTTGCCACCAATTTCTGCAGATATTTTTGACACATCAGACGATCCGGAAAACAATCATTGAAAATGTGAATAGCAGCTTGGTAATCTCGATTAGCTTCAACTTTGTCTTCTACTTAACGAGCCATATTAATCAACGAGAGAAATTGTAAAAAAAGTACTCAAAAAACCCACAAAATATAAATAATTTTTTGACATTTGGCGAAAACGGATAAGAGTTGTTCTCTCGTTGCCATGGATACAATAGACGCACCTAGCGTGCACAGCCTACTTCATTAACGTAAGGGATCGGAAATCAGATCAGTTTTTATCAAAAAAAATCTTGGAATTAGTTGATCGTAGATATAGGTTATTCTACATGAAATCTGCTTAAAATTTTACGTAAAATCCAAGCATATACAGGGTGTTTAAAAAATAAACTACCAAGTCGCTGGGATTCTTTGAGACACCCTATTTAAATAAAACACCAGCCATTAAAGAGTTCGGGGGGCGACGTACTTTTTGTCCTCAGTGTAGGATTTTGAAGTGATACATGGTGTGATTCAAAATATATTGGAGGAGAATGTCGAACATCTTATGTTTATTCAAATCATCCTCTAAATGGTTGGTGAAATTTTCCGATTATTTCAGATAACTCTTATCATTATACCTTCCATGATATTTCAAAAATTTAATTTCCTATCATGGCTAATTTTCGAATTAATGAATACCAGGTGGGAGTTCAATGTCCGTGATATTATAGTAATATAAAATAATCAAGGATTTCGCCAAGGGAATTCTGATTTATAGAATGATTTGAAAAAACATTTTTGGCATTTTTCTCATCCAATATTTTCCAAATAGCCCTCTTTTTCCGATGAATTTACATTTTGTGAAAATAATTTCTTAAATCCCAAAATCTTGTCGAAATTTTCGAATTTGAAGGTGCTGCTCTTTAATTTAAATTCGATTTGAGCTTCACTTTGATATCTCTAATAACCCAAACATAAATTCAAACTCACTTTTAATGTGATGTTTCAGTAACTAACAATTGAAAATATAATAAAAATATAGAAACCGTTAAAACGTGACCCTATTATACGCCCACATGACGTCAGAACATTTTTATAGGCTCGCGCCAATTTGCACCCGGCATTGCAAATACAATTTACTCACAATGCCTTTTCTTTTTACCAGCTTAAACTACAAACACCAAATTACTCATTTTCTGTACAACTTTGCACAAATATAAAAAATACCCCTTCAACAGTTACAAATAACCTAATATCCCACATTTGACAATAACACGGAGTGTTACGCATGTTCTGACGTCAGCGCGTATAATAGGGTCACCTTTTAACATCTACTTAGCCCCACTTTTATAGGTTCCAGTTAACTCTGGTTGAGTTAACTAGTGGTTAGAATAGAAATTATGTTCGTTTTATGATCGGCTGAAGGTATTATTCTAACCACTAGCAAAGTTAACTGGAACCTATAAAAGTGTCCCTTAGAAATATTACTACAACATATATATCAAACCAAGACAGATGATATTATAGTTGACAGTTTGGTCAAATGCGCCAATAGGAAGCAAGGACCACAAACATAGAGAGAGATAGTTGACAGTTCGAAGCAACTAGCGGTAAAAATTTGAACTGTGTGAAGTAACGATACATACTACCACCAGAGGCGCTAGGAGTACGTTTTTGAATGTGATGAAAAAATTGGCGTTTTCAATTTTGAATTACGGAAAACATTAAACATATTTTCAGTTTCTAAGTTTGTTGATGAGCTTTCTAGGTAGTAATCTTTATGTGCAAATCAATATATTTTAGAAAAGGAGCACATGTATGTGTTCCCTATTGTTTGACTTTGGTTCTATGGAAAATCGCCATGGGGAACACGCATGCTTTTATTTTAATTTTCTTTGCCTCAGTTCGGTCCTCAGATTTTATATTTTGTGGAAATCATTCCCTCAAATTTCATATTTTTTCGAAATTTTTCAATTTAAAGGAGCTTCTCAATTCAAACTTGATTTGACCGTCACTTGAGTAACTTCCCCCAAACACAAGCGCCAATTGTGGTTGTTTTAGGAATATCCATAGACGATACCATTTCTTACAAACCAAACATGAATTCAACTTACTTTTAATGTGATGTTTCAGTAACAATTGAAAATACTATAATAATAAAAATATAATTACAACATATAAACAAAGACAAATTTAATTATAGTTGACAGTTCGAAGCAACTAGCGGTGAAAGTTTGAACTGTGGGAAGTAACGATGCATGCGTCCATCAGAAGCGCTAGGAGTACGTTTTTGGATGTGATGAGAAAACTGGCGTTTTCAATTCCAAATTATTAAAAACAACCATTTTTTCAATTTCTGAGTTTGTTGCTGAGGTTTCTTGGTGGTAATCTTTATGTGCAAATCAAAATATTCTAGAAAAGGGGCACATGCGTGTTACCCATTCAATTACTTTTGGTCATGAAGCGCTTATATAATTCTTATATCAAATGTGTCATTCATAGAGATTTTGTCTATTAAAATGAGAACAGTTGGTAGCCGAAAACATATTGAGAAAAAAGGTTGAATAAGATAATATACAACACATTATAGAGAGTTATTGCAACTTACAAATAAGCGCTGACTTTATTAAAATATCCGCTATTAAAGTATCTTCTAACGCGATATCGAAAGGGTGTTATTGCAACAAACTTCTTTCAAGATGCTTATGTTCAAGCTTTATTTTGACAAGTACGTCAGATTATCTGAAACAACTTCACGTAATAAAATTATATCGTCTTCAAATGTGAATCTCAATCTATTTTCCCTTTTTCTTCAGTCATTGTTTCACCAGAAAAATAAACCTATGAAAATAATCACACTATTGTTCGATAGTTGGACTCATAAGTGACACTTGGACGAATTAATTCTTCACAATATTGTTGGAGTACAAAATATAACACCACCAAATGAATCTGCTTTATTTGATTTTCAAAATATATAGAGGATATAAAAGGTTCTTGGCCTTTATTTAAATAAAGTAAGGGATGCCTGTATTTTAGATTGAGGATATCCTCAAAGTCGGACACATGCGCATGCGCAAATGTCAAAATAAAAGAAACTTTATTAAAAGAACTATAGAACGGACGTTGCAATAACTCTCTAATAACAATTGATAACGACGGAAATAAAGCAACAAGAGAAAGAACTGGCGTTCTTCTGCGTTAAGGTTCAAATGTCATCGTGACAGATGACAGTCGATAATGCACAAATCAGATTGGGACAGGCACCAACACTCGAGGTATAGACACAAAATTCCCTATTAATTTACCTTTATAATACCTACAGTGAAGACATTTTTCGTGAATTTTAGTGTGAAGCAATAATAGAGGGATACGGCGATGAACTAATAGAACTGATAATTCAGCACGAAGGACCAAAGAAGGTTTGTAGAGAAATTATGCTGTGCTCTTCACGAACAGAAGATGGTGCGACTCAAATCCCTCTAGGAGTACACCACTGTACTTATGGTCCGAGTTACTGGTGCCAAAATGAAGCGAACGCCGATGAATGCAATGTAAGTCAAAACGTTGATCGTGATAGAAAAAAAATCATATAATTCGATTATTTGAAAAATGCATAATAAAACCTATATTAATTTTTATTTTGAATATCCAAAACGGAAAAAATATTCAAATTAAATAATTCAAAGTACTGAATATAGAAAAAAAATTCATTCATCTTTTTCTATCGTCAAAAGTGAATCAAATCCTGAAGAAAACTAGCTGATAAAATAACAAATAAAGCAAATCCTCTTCATTACTTGCATGAAATGAATAAATTCTTTCTGAAGTGAAAAAAAAAGAATATTACATTGAACGTATTTTCGAAATTAGCTAACAATATTGAATATTTTGGTGGAATCTTTTGCTTATTGCCACCACACAAATTCCCGTTGTTTTACTATTCTATCTTATTGGCATTTTTTGCTGATTCTTCCATATAATAAGTCATCTCAATGAGCTTTTTTCCTGAGAATAGCGTGGCAAATTTGTCACGAGAGGCAGCACTTTTGGTAGGGACAAACATCAAACCTTCTCCATTTGAGAAAGTGTTATTTAAGTGTAATAATTTTTTTTTGGTATATTTTAGGCTAAATCCCATTGTGAAATGAAAGTTTGGTTCGGATCAAAACCGAATAACACAAAACTTTTAGGAGTTGATCACTGTACACGAGGGCCGGGGTATTGGTGCCAAAATGAAGGAACTGCAAAGGAATGTGGAGTTGGGGTAAGATCACATTTTTCATATTAATTGGATAAATGAGAATAGTATATTCCATTCAAAATCAAACTCTTAGTAATTCCTCCACCCCTACCTGCAAAAAAACACAATACATAACACAACAAAATCTTTAAGTTTTCCGAATAGTCAAAACACCATTTTCCAGAATATCATATAATTCTCTCAGTTTTAGGGTTTTACAAGTAGTCCTATTGATCCAATTGAATAGTTGATATATAGTTGAAAAATTGCAGATAAACCCAACTCATCTGAATTTAATTTTTACCACTTCTTGAATTTACTTTACTTATAGTTTGAAGACAAAGTTCACTAAAATATGCATTAGGTTACTGATATGAAAATATTTATGAATGGTGACCAATATATATATATATATATATATATATATATATATATATATATATATATATATATATATATATATATTATATAATATGTGGGAAGTATTTGCTGACTAGTTAGTACAAAACTAGGGATATTGGGGTAAGCAGCAATGAAAAAGTAAACTCTAAGGTTTATCCAAGCTTTCGGAAATGTTTATTTCCATCATCAGGGAGACTACAATAGATGAAAAAACCAATAGTAATACATATTCAAGTGCGAAACATTATGCTACTTACAACTTTGTTGAGGTTGGTTTCAATGATGTTAAACATTCATCTAACATAGTGATACAAAAGAAAAAAACGTAGATCAAGGAATAAAACGAAGTTCAAGGTTACTACAACCACATTAGCGTTGTTTAAAATTATATAAATGTGTACTCTGTGTGGTGTGACAAGTGAAACTGACACGTTAGGAATGAATCTCGCAATTATATTTAAGCCAACGACACCTGACGGGTGTCACTTGGAAATAGTTACAGTAGTGCCAACTGTTAGATTAGTATCAACTGATGTTGCCAGGTGGCGGTAATGTTAAAAAGAACTATTATTTGATATTATATTGTTGTCAATTTTGATTGATATCTAAAGACAATAAATAAGAGTAGATCTCACTCAAATGGTTAATATGTTTTTTTATTTATACAATTGTTTTCTTGGGAAATGAAAGCCATTTCTAAGAATGTTCTCTTATGTGACTCTGTCGCTAGCACTTTCACTGAATCGTAATTCATCTGGTAGTCAAATTTATTCACATGTTCTGCCAGAGCACACCTTTCAGGATGCAATCTGCTGTCACTTTTATGAGAAATTATTCTGTTCGATAATGATCTTTACGTTTGACCAATATATTGTTTATCACAACCATGACAAGGAATTCTATAAATTACATTTGCCATTGAAAGTAATGGAGTTTTATCGTTAATTTTAGATAAAACTCCATTACTTTCAATGTCAAATTTATAGTATTCTTTGTCATGGTTGTGATAAACAATATATTGGTCAAACGCCAAGATCATTATCGAACAGAATAAGTTCTCATAAAAGTGACTGCAGATTGCATCCTTAAAGATGTGCTCTTGCAGAACATGTGAATAAATTTGGGTATATATATATATATATATATATATATATATATATATATATATATATATATATATATATATATGTGTTGGTCACCATTCATCATAAATATTTTCAAACACTTATATCTAGTTCTGAAAAAAATGGATATTTCAGGCCAAATCCCACTGTGAAATGAAAGTTTGGTTCGGATCAAAACCAAAAAATGTAAAACCATTAGGAGTTGAACACTGTACACGAGGGCCAGGGTATTGGTGTCAAAATGAAGAAACTGCAAATGAATGTGGAGTTGCGGTAAGACAGCACTTTTTATATCAACTGATTAAATGGTATTTTTATAATATTGCTTCAGCAGCATCGACTGTGGATCAATAGCCGCATACTGAGAGGTTAAATCTTTCTGAATATTTTTATAGCCTCCAAATAGTTCATTATTTTATGAATTGTATAATAATAATACATTTATCATCTTATGTTGGTAATGAAGATATTTAATATTTTTTTCAATTATTTGTTTTTTGGGAATTTTGGTATCATCAATCTAGGTCAGGGCTGTCAAACTGCAAGTGCCCCAAGGGCCGCTTTAAAAAAAAATGCGGTTTGGAGGGCCCCATTATAAAATACTTTGTATGCAACTTTATCAGTGAGGTTCAATAGGTACGGTATACAAAGAAAAAACGCGTTTGTGTTATTAGTTTGATTTATTAAAAAAATATCAAATTACAAAAAAATCACTGGGAAATTTGAGGATGTTGGTTTTTACTGAAAAATGCAACAATATTAACTTTAATATTTGTTGTTGATGAACGAGGCAACTGAGTAAGTGACTTATCAGAGAGGAAACATCTAGATTTTGACTTTATAAATGTAATGTTGGATAAGCTGCTTTCGCAAAGATACGTACTTCCCAGCAATGAGCCCAGTGTAATGTCATGCCTAGCCCTAATACAATATTTCATAGAAACAAATAAAAATGATCAAGCCTCTATCACTTGCACCGGCACACCCAAAAGAATCCATAATTACATACTCAGACATTTCTAACTAATTCTATAATATGTCTCAACGGATGAATCACCTTAAGCGGCGACTTCACACATAAGAAATTCCTCCCTTCACATTAAATTAGATCGTACTGTTTGCCGACAATCTCAAAGAAAGTGATAAATCGGACGAACGTAGAATTGTGAGCAGTCAGTGACACGTGGCCATCAATATGTCAACGGCGGTTTCTCTGAAGCCCTAATAAGTGGATGGAATGATAGGAACTTAACGGGGTTACGTAAAATCAAGAATAAAATTGATGACCTATTACTTTAATAGCGTGGCGGTTTCTTCAAATCAAAGGAGAGAAGGGAGTAGACGATATATAAAGAAAGTTGAACTTGATGAGAAGATCATATTCTCCATGAAGAGAATGAGAATGAGAAGAGAATGAAGAGAAGATCATATTCTCCGCGAGCGACTGAGTTTATAATTCAGAAAGAACTCTCACCTATATATATATATATATATATATATAATATATATATATATATATATATATATATATATATATATATATTCAATGTCGAACTAAGTGAAGAAAAATGTACAAGCAACTCAAGTTTGTAAATAATGTAGTCAAAGCTGATGCCTCATCAAGCTCATTCTCAGTGCGAAATAATCTAAACTTTCATGCAGTAATCAATTATATCAAGTCAGTTCTACGGATATGGGAATTAAATATTTTTTTTATTACATAACTATCAGTGCGACATTAATAAATCAAGTATAGTCACTACGTCGAATTCATAAAATTTAAGTTCCGGAGCAAAGAAACTAGAGAGATTTAAAGTGCGGAAGTAAATATTCTAAACGGGATAAACCATCTTCTTGAAAACCGAGAGCTAAATGAAAATGTCTACGCGAATAATTCATAAAAGGTGTGTAAGTGGTTCCTTGAATTTATGAGTAAGTACATTGTATGGTTTTATGTTTGGAAGGATGACACTCCTAGACCGTATTTCATTAAAAAATTTTGTTTAATCATTATACAGGGGTATGCAATATATCTTCGTTGATAGTATGAATGCTGAGTATATAGAGTAAGAATAAGGTTGATGATTAAAGATTCGAAGTCAGAAATTTACTAGGCTAACTTCCTCTATAATCTTTTTATCCTTTTATTTTATTTTGATTGACATTTGTTTGTATAACCATGTCTGTATTTAGAAAGTTGTTTAATTATATGTATTCATCATTACACCTTCCAGTACATTATTTCATCTTAATTCGAGAGGAAAAAAAATTCTGTAGATTTTGATTACAAATGAACAACCCACGTTCCACAATCTCACAGGTTGTAGAAGTATACTAAAGCCGCTCTTAGTAATATCTTCTACGTTAATCATTTTTTTTGATTAACAACACTCTGTATAACTAAGATCAACTCTTTCGTACTGGCTAATGAGTTGAAGGGTTTTTCAGTATTTTATCGTTGATGTAAGAATTGTGCATATTTCGTACTGGAGGGTAATTTATACATTTGGTGGCCCGCTCCGCGGGCCGCAAAAAGTGAGGTCGCGGGCCTCATGTTGGACAGCCCTGATCTAGGTCATCGTAGGAGTATCAAATGTAATTTAAAAGTTGAATTGATATAGATTAGGAACAATGGTTGCCCCAGATTGGATCCTTGTACTCCACAGGTCGTTTTTTCGAACAGCTATTATGATCATTCAGAGTGACATACTTATATTTTCTACAAATATCACATATCAAACGTATCCAAAATATTTTTTTAAATGTCTAAATTTCATTTTCCGAGCAAAATGGAGGGACCTTAAGTCATAAAAGTCCCTCGAGTTAATTATAATAGCCCAGCGTCCACGAAAAAATACCGAATATTGAATGACTTGAAATATACTTTTTTTATAGCAAACAAAGGACACTTACTTCACTAAATTTAGTGAAGTGACTGTCTTTTGTTTGCTTTGATTTTCATCGAATATCGGCTGCGTCAATCTGAAATATTTTTTTCAGGCTAGATTACATTGTCAAATCAAAATCTGGAATAAAATAAAACCCGAAGAAAATACGGAAGAATTAATTGGTGGTAGCCCTTGTGTTCGAGGTCCAGGCTATTGGTGTAAAAGTGAAGAAAATGCCGGCCAATGTGGAAAAGCGGTATGAATATTTGTACAAAATTCATTTCTATTCATGACTCATTCCATTCTTTTTTTTTCTAGGCCAGAGAATACTGTCAAAACAAAGTTTGGAGTAAACCCAAGAGAAATATCGATGATATCTTAATCAAGGTATTTTATTTTCCGTTTTTCATTATTAATACAATATCATCAATGAATAATCCTTAGGTTAGGCCTGGATCACCAACTGGAATGAATCAAAATGACCAACAACCAAGAAAATCAATATATCCTATTCTTGGATGAATCTATTCCATGGATTCGACAACTTTTTTAGTTTTGAAAATTATTTCAAGTGAATAGTGGATGCATTTAAAATTGTCAATTAAAATATCAATTTTCATTGGACCGTGTATTTGTATACCTGACGAGAATTTGCTAGCCGCATAGAATGTGAGGAATAGTATTAAAATAAAATAATTAATAAAAAACCTTTTTCAAAACAAGCTTTTATTCAAATGCGCTAAAAAGTAAAAAATAATTGCTATACCGTGAGTTACAGATTCAAGAGATTGTCGCGCAAAGTTTTCAGCTCGAATACAAAAGCGACAAGCTTTTGAATCTGTAGCTCACGGAATAACCTACGTCACCCATCCATAGCAATTATTTTTTCCCTTTCTCAGCGCATTTGAAGGTTTTTTATTAATTATTTTATTTTGTGCTTTTTTGTCAGTACGCCTTAATCTATCTATGCATTTTTGTTGAAGCCAAGGGCGCACCCAGGATTACATTTCGGGGGGGGGGAAGGGGCTAAATCAACATGTCTCTCCCTCATGTTTTTCTGAAAAATATGAAATATGTTTATTATTTACAATTACGTAAATATATTCAGGTCATATAATATATATATCAACTTTCAGTAGTTAGTAGTTTTACTTACTCTCTACTTTACTCTCACATATTACACAAATTCACTTAAGTTAGTTGTCGTGCTACAAACATTGTCAAAAATTAGGCTCGATTGTACATGTACAAACGCTGAATTGGAGGGATGTTTTTTGAGGGAACTGTACCCTCAGAAACGCAACTAGCATGCTTGATACCGCAAATAAGCCATGACTGGACTGTTGGCAACGTCGCAATCCAACCATCACTTGGATTTAGTTGTTCAAGATAGTCTTATGAACAAGCAGTCAAAGCTATGGATCGATTTCGAGCAAAAAATGGTAAGTTTGCTAAAACCAAAGTTGAAAAAAAAAATAAAAATTGTCTGAACTGTGTAAGGCTCGAAATACAAACGAAAAACAGTCAATTGAAAATGATGTGTGTAAAGGAAATCACATTGGCAATCCCAAAGAAGTTGGAACAATGGTGTTGCAGGTGTGGTGTGTTGATTCATAACACCCTGTATATGGCCAGACATAACACTGGTGTCCGGTTTGACGGAGTGTTTCCTCAATAAAAGGCCAGTGGCGTAACATTAAATTCAAATGAAAACTTTATATTTAGTTATTCTTGAATAATATGTATGTATACTGATTGCTATGTCATTATTTTTTCGGGCTGCTCACATTGTAAAGAAATATTCTGAACTTGTTACGTCACATCCTGGCGCGGTTCCAAATATGAACATTTCTTTGTTTTTTTTTCAAAAATCTACTTCGAAAAAAAAATTTTTCTCAAAGTTCTGGACATTGTGGTATTTTTTCCAGAAATTAGTGTTTTCGCTCAATGTTTTTTTTCTCTAAGAAAAATTCCATAATGCATTGACACCGGAATTATGAACCAAATTCCAAGGTAATCGGAAGACTGGAAGTGGGTCAAAATTCACTTGCCAGATTTGTACATACATAGATACATACATACATAGAAATGTGAAGTTTAAAAGCTTGTAATGAAGAGCATCAATAACAAAATGTTGAAGTCTTTTCTTCGGTATCTACGACCTTTTCAAGTCGACATAAAGACTTATTTTAGCAATACCATTTTTTCATCGTTGTGGAAAATAAAATAAATGGGATATCTGGAAATTTTGATTTTTGAAGATGTGATGAAAATTGAAGGTTGCTGCCTAAAACAAGAAATCGCTGATTGGATTTCAGATATCAGTTCTGGAAGCTGCGAAAACCATTCAATTCTTTTGTTTTCTGTGGTTTACTTCTGAACACCTACCTGATAGAGTTATATTCAATATTTTTTTTGTTTTGAAAAATAATACTAGGTTGCACAAAGAACTTTCGTTTCTTCTTTACAGAGGACTAACAGCTATTCTTTCAGGGAATCTTGGCTGATACGGGTTGTTCAGTAGCAGCCATTCTGCTAGGAAAAGTATTGGATCTATTGGTTTTGTACGAACTACCTGTATCAAGCCTTCCATCAGAGTGGGAGTTATCAGATTGCTCACGTAATCAGTCACTCTCTCTTCATCCACTGGCAAGGGTTCCAGAATACCTACAAATTACATTGTTTCTGCACAAATTGATGTTTAAGGAAGAATTCATGTTTGAGAAATATAATATTTTATTACATGTATGAAACAATGTACTCATTCAAAGACTTTCCGAAAATAAACGAACAAAGAATTCTTTTAATAGTTGTGGCCTTAAGTGAAATAGGTTCACCCCGGGACAATAGAAATAGCTATTAATATTTGAGCTCCCTATATGGAAAGCAATTGAATCATGGCATGAGATGACTGTATAGTCTATAATTAAAATTAGCACTAGGAATACATGATAGTGGAGAGGTAATTATAGTTGTGTGCGGAACAAAACTCTGTAGGAGATTTGGAAAGCTATACATTCTCGCATTTTGAGATTTATTTCCATTCTCGTCGGGCATTCGATTCATTCAAAGTCAGTTAGCAGAGTCAGATCAGTATACATGTAATTCTATTATCATTCCGGTTGATTTCCATCCCTCAGACTATTTTCAATATGTACATTAAATTCAAACTCTCACTGCAGAGTCTTCAGTCCAGATATCCAAAGTAATTTAGTGAGAAAAAATGACAAAATACGATTCGAGTATTCACACGATGTCTAGTCAATGTAAATAAGGAAAATTCAAGCAAGGCGACTTTTAGCATCCTAATTCAACAATGGCAACATTTCCAATAAATAAAATCGGTAAAAATCAGTATTAGTGCGGAATATGAAAAAGTAATTAGTATATATAAAGATTAATAAAAATAAATAAATTTTCTTTAAAGTAAATGGCACTGAATCAAAATCGCTTCTTTGTGTGTGGGTTCATATGCAGAAAGTTATACGGGGTAAGCCACATTTGCTCTATCTTTCATTGTTTGTAACAATTGGTATTATTATTGAACATTTAAAATCATCCTACTATATCCGAACATGTTATATCAACATGCAAGCGCGCCAACACACTGATCTACCTCATCCGCAAAACGTTCTCCCATCTATCATACTCAAGTTCCATAAAACTCTACAAAACCTACGTTCGTCCAATTATGAAGTACGCAGGTCCGGTGTGGTGTACTGTTTTGGTGCACGATAAGAATTTGTTGGAAAACGTTCAGCGTCGAGCCACGCGTATGACTTTTGGCGAAGTGCGTCCAACCTATCCCGAAAGACTGAGGATGGCACAACTGATAGCTTTTGACCAACGTCGACTCCGTGGGGACCTCATCATATCTTTCCGTATAGCTAAGTATAATTATGCTAATCAGAAAGAACTTTTTGTTTTCAACAATGATTCGCGGTTACGTGGTCATAATCTCAAATTAAAAAAAGGAGAAATTTGCCACTAGGCAGAGACAACATTTTTTGGTGAATCGTATTTTCGAAACATGGAATAACTTACCCAACGATGTTGTGAATTCTGACTCAGTGAATAGTTTTAAAAACAAAATAGACATTTGCTTATTTGCATAATTGTTCCTACGCATATATTAATTCTTTTTCTTTTGCATGCATTGTCTTGTTGTCTCTTAAGTTTTTTTTTCTTAGGCTTACATAGGACTCTGTCCGCAGCCTTTACTTATATGTAATAATAATAATATTCCTTGATATATAAAGTAACGTAACAATCCGATTATCTATCAAAATATTGAATTTGTTTTGATTGTTTGATTGATTTCAATATTACAGTTTATTTTGCCATGTCAATTACAATGATAATTGTTTGGATACAGTTCTTGAGTGAAGTGAATTATAGCTTTTATATTTTAAAATCAATAACAACGATAATTGATACAGAAAGAATGGTTTATTTGATTATTATAATTTTGAGTTACTATGTGCTACCATTGCCAATTGAATTATTATATGAAAGTAATGTAGCTATTATTAAGTAATATCCATGAAATGATATTGACTATTGAAAGTGTTTGATTGATATCATTATGCATATATCTACAGGTAAAAATCATATGTATATGATTTATTCGATTATGAGTTTAGGGAATTTATACTTTGAATATTAATTTGATTCAATTATATTTTTACCATCATTCTATTTCTTTTTGAAAACTTTGAGATCTGACCGCTGCTTCATCAAACCTAGTTGTAAGGCTATTTGCTATACGACACTCATTATAGAATCTCTAAAGACTTTGAAAATACACCTTTGTACTGTCAAGGGTGTGCAAATAACTATAATTTAGCATTGATTAGAGTGAACCAAAATATGATAAGGAAATTTCATTTTAGTTAGACATCATTGAAGTGTACAGGAAGAAACGTTAATATTCGGGTTTTCTTAGGTGTGCTTTTTACAGTTAGTGCGAATTTACACGATCCAATAAATTGGTCAATTTTGTGACCTTGAATTTTATTGATAGGTGTAAAGAGAAAATTGTCTTCAATTTGAACTTGACCAATACATTGATGAGTTTAGAATCGGTTCTAATTTTTCATCAATTTTTAGTGGCAATTTGCAGTAACTTTCGGCTATGAATTGGATGCCTGCTAGAACAGAGATTGTCATGTTATATGTTCTTATTTACGCAATTTCACATACCCTACCCTAACCGCGAGAAAAATGATGGTGCGATAAAAAAAACATAAGTTATGTGTCATTACATTCGCAGCAATGTGCATTGCTGAATATGAAAGACAGAGATGTAGAAGATGGTGGATTAGATCTTGGATTGAGAAAAGAGGGAAAGGAAAACTTGACATTAGTTCACGAAAAATTCCTGAGAGCAGATCCTAATCAATTCAAACCATATTTAAGAATGGATCAGAGTCAATTCAATAAGCTATTGAATAATATTCGGAACTTTTCCTATAGTTGAACCATTTCTTGTCAGTATGTTGGTATTCCTGAGTAAAAACTGTTGCTAAAATTGACCAATAAATTGTCAGGTGTAAATATAACCCATATTGGTCAATTTTATTGTTCAATTTATTGATCAATTTTATTGGATCGTGTAAATTCGCACTTATACAAGGGGTTTGACTTTTGACTCTCTGGTGTGGAGTTTCTTTTAACAACACCCTAATGTGTCATAACATTTGATGTTACAGGTGTGGTGTGTTTATTCATAACAGCCTGTAGATAGCCGGATATTACAATATACACTCGCGCGAGTTGGATGGATAATATGGGATAATCATTGAAGTGTTTGTATTGTAACGTAAATAAACTTAACTTGGTTTAACTAATTTATTTAACACTTAAATATACAACTTAATTTATATTACTACGCCACTGTATAGCTCGATGGTATGGGCTCGTTCAGACTGTCCGTGCCATCTTGAGGGCTACCTATTTATCTCCGTCACAGGATTCCCGATCTTTCGAATTCCGGCAGTTGGCGACGGCATGTTCCAATTGTTTCCAATATTGACCGTTGTTTTCCGCGGAACAGCGACTGGATGGTTCTCGAATATCTCCGGGGATGATCTCATCGCTGTCGATGGCAACGTGTGAGGCGACAGGTCCGGCCTAGGTTCGTTACATTGCCCCCTTCTTAAAGACATTTCGTCCCGAAATTTCATCCTTGGAGTGTGACGATATCTGCATGACTCCCCATATCTGCACCGTGAAGTTCGATGGAAGTAACACTCCACGGTCTTCATGATCGGTCGTGGAAGAGGGTTACAGCAAACCAAAATCCTGACGCCGCTGGATCTGAATATCGCCTCCAGCATACTTCTTATGACTCTCCAGTCCAACCCATCAATACCACAGGATAGTTTTGGAATTGCTAGATCCGCCAGATTCTGGTCCACCATAGTATCTCTTAGTTTGGTGAGACTCTTCCAGACATCTTCATAGGACGGTTTATCTTGGGAATGCCTCTTGGTAACTAGGTAGTAGATGTTTCTCTGGCCTTTCTTCAACTGTAGCACCCCACCAACTTCTGGATTCTGCTCCCGCAGTGTTTGGAGTTGACCAAATTTCTTGGAGAACACTACGGCGATGCCCCTGGACATTCGAAGATCTTCTGCCACACAGTGCGCTAGTGCGTAGTCAGCAGGCACCTCGAAAGGTCTCGTGACTCCTCTCTAGTAACCCCATGTAGAACTTTCTGCCCATTTGAATACAAGGACATAAACTTCTCGAACGTCATATCATCCTCCGGTGGCTTGAGGGTGCGAACTTGGTCATGGTTTCCAGCGTAAGGGGCCAACCTGTTGAAATGGACGACCCTTGGTTTCCCTCGGGGTGGCTTATGGATTCGGTACACAAGGTCGTTTATCCTTTTCACGATTTTATACGGGCCTTCCACGAGTTCCGCAACTTTGGTGATAGTCCACGACGACGTTTGGGGTTGTACAGCCAAACCAGGTCATCAACCTTAAATCCTCCAGCGTCGGCCTTGATGTCATAGGTCTTCTTCATTTTATCGCTGGCACTCTGGATGTTCAACCGGACTCGTTCGTGGATGTCGTCCATTCTCTGCCGAAGTTTGCTGACGTAGTCCTCTCCCGCAGTGTCTTGTCCTGGCGGTATCCCAAACTTCAGGTCACAAGGCAGTAGCAGTTCTCGGCCCATTATAATACTAGCAGGGGTTTGACCGGTTGACTCGTGTACTGCGGATCGATAGGCCATCAGGAACAAATGAAGATACTGGTCCCAGTCTCTTTGATGGTCAGAGACAACCTTGGACAAGTGGCGGTTGATCGTCCTGTTCATCCGTTCCACCATTCCATCGGACTGCGGATGTAGGGCCGTGGTTCTTGTCTTGCGGATGTTCAGCAGTAGACATATTTCTTGGAAAAGGTTGGATTCGAAATTTCTGCCTTGATCCGAGGTGCAGCTCCATTGGAATACCGAATCGACATATCCATTCTTTCACCAAGACGTCGGCGACGGTGATGGCTTCCTGGTTGGGCAGGGCATAGGCTTCCGCCCACTTACTGAAGTAGTCCATTGCCACAAGGATGTATTTATTCCCGTGGTCGGATACGGAAACGGGCCGGCGATGTCAATGGCGATTCTCTCGAACGGGCTGCCTACGTTGTACTGACGCATCGGGGCCTTGGGTCGTATTCGAGGTCCATTGCTAGCAGCACATACAGCGCACTTTCTGCACCAGTCCTGGACGTCAGCTTGACAATTGGCCCAGTAAAACCGCTGCCTCACTTTCTGCAGGGTCTTCGTCACTCCCAGATGTCCTCCGGCGACTCCATCATGGATTTCCCGCAGCACTTCCTCTCTTCTGTTCCTGGGAACAATGATTTGGCGTCTGTCTTCCCCACCAATATCGGCCTCCAACACACGTTTCAGGATCCCATTGTCCAGAATAAGAGGTTCCATTGTGCCCAATAGGACTTAACAGCCGGCGAGTAACCTGCGACTTCCTGCCATGATGGTCTTCGATTGCCCTTCTTCCAGCTGACGACTAAGCCAAGGTCGGGGTCTTTCTCTTGGTCTTTCTGGATCTTGCTGTCATTCCAGTTGTCATCCATTGCCGCGGTTCTACAAAGTGTTGCTTCTTTCTCTTCTGCTCGTCGGCAATGTGAGCAATCATCTGGACATGGTCTTCGCGACAAGGCATCTGCATTCTTATGGCTAGTTCCGGCTCGATGTTCGATCTCGAAATCGAATTCTTGGAGTCTCTCGATCCAACGTGCTACTTGACCCTCAGGATTTTTGAACTGTAAGAGCCATTTGAGAGCTGCATGGTCAGTTCTCAACAGGAATCTTCTTCCATACACGTACTTGTAGAAGTGTTCCACTCCCTTTACAACAGCTAACAGCTCTCGCCTGGTGACACAGTAATTGCGCTCTGGTTTGCTAAGCGTCTTGCTGAAATAACCAATGACCTTCTCCTGTCCCTCCTGGATCTGAGATAGGACAGCTCCAAGTCCCACGTTGCTGGCGTCCGTATCCAAAATGAATTTCCCTTTGGGTAGGGGATAGCTCAGTATAGGTGCGTTGATCAAAGCTCCTTTCAGCTTCCTGAATGAGTCTTGACATTCTTCGGACCACTGGAACTTTGTTTGGCCTTCCGTGAGCTTGGTCAGTGGTTTAGCGATGTTGGCGAATCCCAGCACATATCGGCGATAGTATGTGCATAAACCAAGGAAACTTCGAAGTTGGTGAATGTCTTTTGGGATGGGCCAATCCTTAACAGCTTTGATCTTCTGGTCGTCCACTGCTACTCCTTCCCCAGAGACAACGTGGCCGAGGTATCGTACTTCTTTTTGACACGTGTTCCATGAGAGTCCCTTCAGTACTGTTTCCATCAATCTTTCGAATGTGGCGGGAGCATTACAGAGCCCGAATGGCATAACGGTGAACTGCCACAATCCTGAGCCGATGGTAAAAGCAGTCTTTTCTCGATCTTCCTGAGCCAGTTCTACTTGCCAGTATCCACTCTTCAGATCAAGGGTCGAGAAAATCGTGGAACCAGCCAACGTGTCTAGGGTGTCATCTATTCTCGGGAGAGGGTAACTGTCCTTCTTCGTGACATTATTAAGTTGGCGATAGTCTACACAACAGCGTGTCGATCCATCCTTTTTCTTCACCAGTACGACTGGAGAGGACCAGGGACTGTCAGATGGTTCGATAACTCCTTCTTTTCCCATATCGCTGACTATTTTGTCAGCCTCTTCCTTCTTGGCAAGAGGAAGTCTTCTTGCTGATTGCCGGATCGGTCGGGCACCCCCAGTATCAATCTTGTGCTGGACCACATTAGTTCGACCTCCTTTTCCTTGTCCGGTATCGAAGATGTCTTGGTACTTTTTGACTAAATCTCTTAGTTTGGGCTGTTGAGCTGGTTTTATATCTTTGGAAGAGATGGCAACTAATTTTTCTAGTTCTGTGGGCAAGTTGTTGGGTTGGCTAATCGTACCTCGTACGCCCCGGATCACAGATGAAACTGACGAGCAGTGCCCTAAAATTGTTCCTTTCTTTAAGGTCACTGGAAAGTAATTGACATTCATGACCCTTACCGGTACAAATTTTTCAGCACGTAACAGGGTTTTCCCTAGGGCAATCCCTCGTCCAATTTTCTCATCATGAAGTTTGGGCTCGAACATCATCACGTCTCCACTGCTCGCACTCCCGTCCAGGCGAGCCTCCAGGATGGTTTCAGCCCTCTCAGGTACGCTTACATCTTCAGCCAACAGCACACGGATCAACTCTTCACTTCTCCCATGAAGTACCAGCTCTTCTCCGTTGACACGTAGGACGCCGTCTTTGAAATCCAATTCAAACCCTCTGGAATTCATGATGTCCATTCCGATGATTGCATCGTCTTCGATGTCCGCTACAAGTGCCTGATGTTTCACTTTAGTGCTGCCCAAAATTATTTCAATCGGTAGCTCGCCATATACAGTAGCTGGCTCCTGTTGCTGTGCGTAGCTTCCAAGTTGTCGGTTCAATTCGTTCCGGTGTTCTAGCAAAGGAAGGTCCGAGAATTGTCCTAGTCGCACCTGTATCTAGCAGCATGGTGCAAGGCTCGTTATTGATGAGACCGTCTACGAAAACACCTCTGTTCTGTCGTTTCAGGATAGCGACATATGCGTTGTTAACCGGGCTTGCTGGACACAGGCCGACGATTGCCCCTTCTCGTCGACCTTCTTTAGTTTTCCTGCATCGGAGTCGTGTTTTCGAATGTTGGACATTTGCTACGCACATGTCCAATTTTGCCACAATTCCAGCATCTTATCTGTCTTTTCTCCGGCAAAACTACCTTCATCACTTTTCTTATGGCAGCTTCCAAGTCAGCATGCTCCTGTGAGTCTTCTTCAATACTTCGAACTTTACTTTGGTTTTTGCAGGATTGCTTTGCTGCCTCAAATTCCAAAGCGCGTGCCAGTGCGTCTACGAGATGTGTTGGACGAGCTAGTGTCAACGCTTGTCTGGTTTCTTGGTCACGGAGTCCATCCAAGAATGCCTGAACCGCTAATCGCTCCATTACATTCTCCGGTGTGGCTGGATATGCGAGACGAACCAAGCGTGCAATGTCAGCTTCGAATTCTTGTAAGGATTCGCCCGATTTCTGGCAGCGATTTTTCAGTTGGGAGTGGTATACGTGCTCCAAATGGGCGTGGCCATATCGTAATTCTAGATGTTTAATCAGCTGATCATAGTCCTCCTGTTCTTGGGCGGTGAGAGTTTGTAGAATATTTGTCGCTTCTCCACGTAATGCAAGTGTCAGTGCTACAGCTCTTTCCCCTGCATTCCATCCGTTTGCTTTGGCCGCTGCTTCAAACTGCCGGCGGTAATTTGCCCATGGAGTTTTCCGTCGAACTGAGGCGGCTTCATGGAAAGCTTCCCTATTTCTGAAATGACCTTGACATCTTTTATACCCTCTTGAACTTTATCCACGTTCAAACTCAAGTCCAGCATTGCATTTTCGTTAACCATCTCTGTGGAGGACGCACTATTAATTTGTTTTTCCAGCTTACTGATCGTTTCCTTTATTTTGTCCATTTCTGCCTCGATTCCGTCTTTGATTCCATCGCTGATTATTTCCTTCATCTTGTCCATCTCTGCCTCGACCCCATCTTTGATTTTATCTACCTCCGTGTTCATTTGCTCCCTAATTTTATCTATCTCTGTCTCAACGGTTCCCATTCTTTCTTCTAGGAAATTAGCCACACCACACAATTCTTTTTTTAGGCCTTCTGTGTTTTCCAGGAACTTCTCTTCCAGGCTTCTTGAATTTTCTAGAAGCTTCTCTTCCAGATTTCTAGAAAGCTTCTCTTCCAGATTTATAGAATTTTGTTGAAGCTTCTCTTCCAGATTTATAGAATTTTCTTGAAGCTTCTCTTCCAGATTTCTAGAATTTTCTTCAAGCTTCTCTTCCAGATTTCTAGCATTTTCTCCAAGCTTCTCTTCCAGATTTCTAGCATTTTCTTCCAGTTTATTCATTACCAAACTTAAATCACCTCCGGGAACTTCGAATAAAAATGTTTCGGGGTCCTCACCTTCTTGTATAAGTCCTTCTGCAAGTCTTTCCTGGAGTACTTGCTTTTTACCTGTTGTTTCCAGTTCCCTTTCCTCCAATTCCTGTTTCAATTCCGCTACCTTCAAGTCCGCAAGGCGCACTTTTCTTGAACACATTTTGTCTTTGACGAGGTATCAGTCTGTTTCACACGAAAAGTTTATCAGTTTGTTAAAAATTCACTTCGCGAATTCTTTTCCACGGGCCACCAGTCTATTGTCTGTTTCACGCGAAGAGTGTATCAGTTTATATTCCCACGCACAATTGTCCACTTCGCGAAAACCGGGCCACTGTCTATTTTCTGTTTCACGCGAACAGTGTATCAGTTTATATTCCCACGCACAATTGTCCACTTCGCGAAAACCGGGCCACTGTCTATTTTGGGCGTACAAAAAGGTCTATCAATTTATTTTTCTGACTATCCACTCCACGATCACTTGTTTATTTTCAAAATCTCACTTCCGACACCAATTGTAACGTAAATAAACTTAACTTGGTTTAACTAATTTATTTAACACTTAAATATACAACTTAATTTATATCACTACGCCACTGTATAGCTCGATGGTATGGGCTCGTTCAGACTGTCCGTGCCATCTTGAGGGCTACCTATTTATCTCCGTCACAGGATTCCCGATCTTTCGAATTCCGGCAGTTGGCGACGGCATGTTCCAATTGTTTCCAATATTGACCGTTGTTTTCCGCGGAAGAGCGACTGGATGGTTCTCGAATATCTCCGGGGATGATCTCATCGCTGTCGATGGCAACGTGTGAGGCGACAGGTCCGGCCTAGGTTCGTTACAGTATATAGGTTTATAAATACATGGGAGAAATTATTTTTTTCAAATCGAGAATTGAAATATTCAAGCGATAAATGGAAGTTAGAGCTTGAAAAATGCGATATGAAAATATAATATATATTTTCATTTTTAGAAGATGCATCTGCTATCCAGTTCTCATCGTGTAATTCAAGTCTTGTCGCGATATTAGCCAGGGTAATAATTGTTTCGAAGGAAGGCAGTATTACCTATAGAGTAGGCTGCTTGTATTATGCAATCACGTGATTTTTAAGTATAAAAAGGGGTCAATGATGTCAAGTTATGTTGCTGCCGAGTGGCAGATTGTGAGATCTTCATGTAGTGAGGTAGATATATTTATTTTATATTATTTTATGTATTTGTGTAATTGAATAAATTTGTACTTGTTTTTGAATATTAATTTATTTCTCCTACAATCTGGTTATCATGAAATTTATCTTAGAGCTACCAACCCCGTTTAAAGGCTCATTGGGCAATATAGTTGGGACAATATCGACAATTTAGTGGCGAATCCAAAAATGTAACAAAAATGGGGGGTTGCCATTTAAAAAAACAAAACTTAGTTTTGAATCTTATTTTGGGACATTATGTATACAGGGTGTTAGTGAATAAGTGCGAGAAACTTCAGGGGGTGATTCTGCATGAAAATATAAAGACAGTTTGCAATATAACTTTTGCCCGCAAATGCTTCGTTTTCCGAGATACGGGGTGTTAACGTTTTTGTTAAAAACTGACTATTTATTTATTGCTCTGGAACCGGTCGAGATATGCAAATGAAATTTGGTTGGAGTTTCAAGAGGTAATTATTGCGCATTTTTTACAAGCAATTGAGAATCGTATGTGCATCATTGACGCGCATACGCAATTTTTTTAAAGAAAAAAATCGTACGCTACTGAGATATTTCAAATTAAAAACCATTTTTCAGTTTCTCGTTCAATTTGCGACGAAAAATCTCTCCCGCCTTTTTTTCGTATGGGGCGCCGTTTTTATGCAAAAAAATGAAACATCTTAACGCGTATTTGTCATTACTTTAATACATTATCTAGTAGCGATGCTAGTAGGTAGCGATGCTAGTAGGCTACTGTCAACATTATGTTAAATACGAATATTTCAACAAAATGTCAAATTAGCGTATCTTCATTTTTAAGCTTTCAGTTTGGTATAACATTAATGATAATAAGTAATTAATTTTTCTTTTATCGAAAAGAATGGAAAATTATACAAATGCGGAATTGTCAGATATGCATTTTGCCTATGGCCGAAGTGATGGAAATGGTCGGCAAGCTCGACGATTGTATGCAGAGTTGTATCCAGGACGTACGATACCCCATCACACAATATTTGCTCGTCTTCACCAACGTTTGCGCGAAAATGGTACATTTAAGTTAAATTACGCAATTTTTTTCGACGGAATCAAAAATTTTTAAAGGACTTTTCGATTTGAAACGCGAAAAAACAAATTTTTTGAAGGGGGCACTTGCCCCAATCGACTCTAGAGAATTTCTTCGTTATAGAAAGTTGACTCAGAAAATTGATGTCCCCGAAAAGCGCAGCAAAATAAAATATTTCAGATCTAGGCCCCCCCCTCACTAGAAATCATACGTCATGGGAAAAAAAATTTGTTTTTCGATAAAACTTCAATGGACTTTTTTGTAGTACTCTTTTTGAACTTTTTTTTTTGGGGGGGAAGGGGTATCGTTAAAATCGATGGGGTCAACTAAGAGAGGGAGTTTTTTTTTCGCGTTCAGACCCTCAAATGGTCCTTCTTTAAGAAGTCCCCTGGCACAATCCGCATTTCTCTACGACCCCCCCTTTAGGCTGTGCGCTTCCCCGTGGACTATTTTGACTAACGAGAGTAGTTTTGATTATATCTGTCAAACTAGATGATCAATCACTTTGATTTTTTTCCACAATATTTGTGATATCCTGCTCTAGCTCCTCCTCGTTTTTCATGAACTTCTTAATTTTAGTACTAACTGCAGAATTAATAATGTGATGTTTGCCTATGCATGGTCCATATGTTACGTATTAATTGAGTCAACTTCAATTATATATATCTCGGGTTCGGGATGGTGAAACCTGTTGAAATTTTATAGAGGTGTTGCTCACATGTTGAGCAATACGTACGCCAATGATTTCCTAATTCAACTGCCTCGTGGCGGTACTACCTCAAGAAACAAACGGCTGACTGCGGGCGCCCTCGAGAAGTACGAACTGTGCAACTACAAAAAGCAGTTCTCGAGTTGATTGCGGAGTCACCTAAAACAAGTACTCAAAAAATTTCCAACATACTGAATGTAAGCAATTTCACTGTATTTTAAATTCTTAAGGAACAGCAATTGTATCCGTTTCATATTCAACGTGTGCAAGCTCTACTACCTGGAGACTTTTTTCCGCGCCTAGTTTTTTGCAATTGGATTCTTCATCAAATCGCTCAGATTCTAAATTTTTTAAATGGCGTTTTGTTTACTGACGAGGTTCATTCTGGACAACACTGTATACGAAATTTCCATAACAATCACCTCTGGGCTGAGGAAAATCCACATAGAATCTTTGAAGCTCATTATCAGTTTTCAGTAAATATATGGCTTGGGGTATTTGATTATTTAATCGGTCCATATTTCCTCCCACAACGACTAACAGGCGACTCTTACCTCAATTTCCTACAGGAAGAGTTACCTGTTCTTCTTGAAGAAATTTCTCTACAGCTGAGACAACACTTCTGGTTCATGCATGATGGAGCACCAGTACATTTAAGCATTCTGGTACGTAATCACTTAGATACAGTATATCCAAATCATTGGATAGGTAGGGGAGGTACAGAACATTGGCCTGCTCGATCTCCGGATTTAAATCCTCTAGATTTTTGCATTTGGAATATTCCCAAGTCATTAGTTTATTCCACTCCCGTCGAAAATGTTGAAGACCTGAGGAATCGAATTATAGCCGGCTGTGAGACAATAAGAAATACAACAGGAATATTTGCGCGAATACGACAATCAATGAGGCGAAGAGTTGAATCTTGTATCACGTCTGAGGGAGGTAATTTTGAACATTTGTTGTAGCTTTGCGCCTATTTATTCATTATTGTTCTGGTTTAACGTTATTGTATTAGCTAGTTCTTGATAATGTTTTTTTTTTTTTTTTTTTATGTTCTGGTTCCCACGAAAAGGGATATCCTGTAATGTTCAGAGAACATCGTGGGAACCTAGGGAAAGAAGGTAGGAGTTGGTGTTCTTCTTAAATTTCTGAAGGTTGTATGCCTCGGGGAACACCTCCCTAGGCAATGAGTTCCAAAGCCTCGCTGTTCGTTGGATGAACGAGTCTTTGGAAAGTGATGTTCTGCAGGTCTCCAAAGTGACCACGAAGGGGTGTGATGACTGAACTTGACGGGTTAGTCTCGAAGAGACTGCCAAAGCAGGAACGATTGTTGATATTTCAGAAGAGCATCGCCCATGAAAATATCTATAAAATAGAGACAAATCGCCAACTTTTCTACGGTGTTCCAGACAAGTGAGCGAGTTTGTAAGCGAGGCATCAGGATATGTTTAGGTGCCGCACTCCAAATATGGGAACAGTATTCCAGGACAGGTCGGATCTGTGCCTTATAGATCATAAGCAGCTGACTGGGGGTGAAATAGCTCTTGGCACGAAACAGAAAACCAAGTTTTTGGGATGCACTTTTGGCAATGGACCTCACGTGATTTTCCCAGGAAAGGTTATTGCTGATAGTAATACCAATTGAAGAAATGAAAATTCGCGTTAAGATAATTCATTTTTTTGCTTAAAAACGGCGCCCCATACGAAAAAAAGGCAGGAGAGATTAGTCACAAATTGAACGAGGAACTCAAAAATATAAAATATCTCAGTGGCGTACCATTTTTTCATTAAAAAAATTGAGATCATTATTCGTATGCGTGCCAATGATAAACATAAAATTCTTAATTGCATTTTCAGATCAATAAATAAAAAGTCAGTTTTTAAGAAAAACTTTAACACCCCGTATCTCGGAAAACGAAGCATTTGCGGACGAAAGTTATATAGCAAACTGTCATTATTTTTTCATGCAGAATCACCCCCTGAGGTTCGTCACACTTATTCACTAACACCCTGTGAAATAGAAATATTTTCAGAATGTGCCTCATTGTTGGACTTATAGTTTTGAGAAAAATCAAGTCCATAGCTTGTTAGAAAAAAGTTATGGAATTAGCACGCACCCTTGGGTCACCCTGAATATATACGCGAGCTTTTTTTTCAATTAACTTTCGTTGAGGACCGAGAAATGTTAGCGTAGCGTCATATTCATCAAAATTGTATTTCTCAAATTTCTTGCGTCTAATAACAAAAAAAAAAGGAAAAAAAGTATGACCTCGAAATCCACGCGGGCAAAGCCAAGGGCATAAGGTAGTTTGTTATAAAATTGCATTAAAGGGTGGCGAAAAAAAAATAAAAATTATTCAAACCCACTTCTTGGAAAGAAATATCTGTTCTCCCACTTGGCTTCCGTGATATTGTCCGAAGCATGGATGGCATCCGACATGTCCGGCTGAATGCCGAAACGCGTGCGCACGCTGTAGGGGAAAAACCACTCTTCGCGAAGCAAACCGTACGGCCCCACCATCGTTTTCCATTTCTGCACGGCGTTTTTCCCCGCCAGCGACAGCACTATCAGGGGAGATACGCTCATCGACACCACCAGATTGGGGAAAGAGGAGCTGCCGTAAAATTTGGCGTAAATATCCGACACTTGCTCGGGACTGAGGTGTAGGAGTCGTTGCTGTAATTCGAAATTTAAGACAAGGGTGATCATCACATACAGTGCCTGCTTAGCATTGGCGCACCCAGAGGGGGGGCACGCCCCCCAAACTTCGAAAAGCTAACTGATATTTTGAATAAAATCAAAGTTCTTATCTCTCGCAGATCACTATTCTCTCACAGTCTGGATAACCAATTAAAAATAAATGTGCCATGAAAGCTTCTCTTTTTTGGGGTGTACTGTACGTTCTCCTGTCGCAACTCCGCCCTCGCCCGTTGCTCGCTAGGGAATTCAGGGATCATTACTTAATTTTTTACGCTGTGAACTGTATTGCTTCATGTTAGTGTCAGTTCAGTGTTGGTCAAGGTCAAGCAAATACGATTTTGATTCTGCATTATTGTCGTTGGGCGTCGCATTGATTTTGAGATATCGGTGCTTTCATTACAGAATTATAACCCCATAATCAAGAAATAAACTATCATTTAATCATAAGGATGTGATGGCAGTTCTAAAAGATAATGGACCAAGAAGGCTTGATTTTCTTTTATGAATATTGAAATATATTTTTATATTTGACTCATTTTTACTCATCTCTCGTCCATCATCCTTTCCTGTCATTAAAATGCGTTTTCCATTGTTGAAGAAAAAGCCATCGTCAATACACTTCAAGTTTGCTATTGTTATAGCATTCTATCGTAATTCTAAAGTTCCCATGACCTTGACCTTAAAAAAACGCCTGCGGTGCTAATTTTCGCATGCAGGCAGCTATGTGTGCCCCCCCCCCATAAGATCATTCTGGGTGCGCCACTGCTACATAGTAAATCAATTTAAAAAAATGCTCACTGAGTTTGTAAAATTCATACAGATTGTACCCACTCACACTGAGTATTTTCAAACCGGCTTCGTTTATGGCTCTCAGCACCACGTCTTTATACTGCAGAGCATCGGGTTTTATGATGGCCAAAGTCCTCTGCAGATCCGGCTCGTCGCAGGACACAGTGGTGCTGCTACTGCTGGCGTAATCGAAGGCGCCTGGCTGTTCGAATCGGGTGTGGACCCGGACGAAGTGCTGGTAGAAGAGGTCGCCTTCGTATTCTGTGTCTGCGGGGGTCGTGGCTGGGGACAGGTAGTGGACAGTGTCGTAAATACGTCTCTAAAACAAGATAATGCAGAAAACACAATGAATAAATCAGTTTCCAACATCCAGTATACCCATTCACAGTAATGTTGAGATATATAGAAACCCTGCCCAAGTAGCACACAGATGTCATAATTCGGTTGTACAGACGTCTACTAGACCTTTCGCAAAAGTCCATGACTTATGTCTTGTAATATGCTAAGACGTCGCTATGTATGCCAATACGACAAAAAGGCACACTCTTCTGACGTCACACCGACGTTATAAAGTAGTGGTAATGACTTGCCAATATAGACTTATATAAGCCAGTCGCAAAAGGGTCGTTCTGTGATCTTAGTGTAGTCATTATATCATTATGCATGAAGGTCATAATCTTCCTAATATAGTTTTACAATATGTATACCATATCAAAAGATTCTATATAATATTAATATAATATATAAGTCAGCCTTCCTTTACATGCTCATGATACTCTGTGACCGTGATAGTTATCGAGATAAAAATGATTTTCATTTATGTGTCTTTAAGAATTGTTCTGAAACTCTAGTGACCAAGCAAATCCATTTTTACGATCAAAATCCAATTCTACTCACTTAAAATTCATGCGCCTCGGAAATGAAGAGAGATAAATATTTATTTTCATTTCAGAAAAAATATATTTCATCAATTTTTCTCATTAATCGTTGAAATATGTAGACCATATTACGAAAGATACTTGATTAGCACATCTCCAATGATTTTTGAATTGATATAACACCCAGGGCCCCATATTTTTTATTTTAAATATTTTTGTTCCAATATGGCTACCAGAATGATGTTATCAATCAATCAAAAAACATGAATGCCGTCCTTCTAGTGTCGAAAAGTTTTAATTACTCCAGTATGTACTATCATACGAGTGTCATCGCAATATCTTACATAAAAAAGTTATAATGTAGTCGCCGTGACCACAAGTAGCAAGTTTTGTTGTACTTACGTCGTAACGCCATCAAAACAGAAAAAGATATACAGTGAGTGCATAAGCATTCCGCTAGTTCCGCCTAATGGAAAAAGCTAAAAATAACAGACATTTACAATAGAGGTTATGTTGATGTTGAACAGTTATATTTAAATATTTTTTATTTATCACTCGAAGTGCACATACATATTATTTATGTCTTTCCTTGCTGTGAATACAATTGAAGGAACTGGATGAACTTCATGTTTTTGCAGTGTCCCGATAGACTGATTGATTTTTTCAGATGTTAATTTTTGGGGTAGGCACTCATCCTTCCTCTTTATATTTTTCTATACGCTCCAATTCTCTTGTAAGGCAGATTGGATTATTGTTTTGGCATTTTAATCATTCATATGGAACTGAATATTCTACATACATAACACAATATACCTATCCAACAAAAATAACATAACCAACAAAAATAATCTAACCTAGATACATAATGTAATCAATACGACCAAAGTTGATCAGTTGATAAAACTACATTACATGAGGACAATATGTAGTCGTAGAAACGTTTCAAAAATCTATTCATTAGAACCACATATGTTCATTGTCATAATAACCTCACAGCAACTGCTCTTAAGTTCTACTTAAAGACACATACAATTTATTTACATACAAACCACAGTTCAACTTCATCTCGAGAATTCTTTATTGTACTCTCGTTATATCTACTACATGACATCATAGCAACGCCTGAAGGTTATAAAACGCACATTAACTTTTTGGTTTCAAAACATACAAATACGTGGTTTCTAAGACGGTATAAGAAGTCATTATGTTAATTTTATGACTCTGTGCTACTTGGGTGGTGTGTTCCCTCATACCTATATGAGTTTGAGACAAATTGGGGGACATCAACCTGCATGATATTGCCTTGATAAAGAACAAAAAATCTAACAAAATTACAAAACAGCTGAAATTCTGTGTTCAGGTAGTTAAATGTATCCATCTAAGATGAATAAAAACCCTGGTGGTTGGTTGAAAGCTGACGAGCCAGAGACAGGGTTGGCACTTAGCTTCCCTTGACACTGCGACCAGCTGGGGTCTATTGTATCACTCTGTCGTCAGTGGTTCCTCATTCAAACAGGTTTGTGCTTTTAATTAGGTTCAGAAGCCTGTTGATAGGGTTCTTCGGATTTATGCCTGTTTCCGGGATGATCTCTCCGAAGGTTCTGTGTCGCCTACTACTTAGGGCGTCATAGTCGAAGATAATATGAGAGGCTGTTTCCTCCTCTTCATCACATAGCCTACACTCCACGGTTTCCCTGCGTACTCCCATGGTGTTTAGGTGTTTTCTTAGGCCGCAGTGTCCAGTCAACAGACCTATTATTATACGAGCCTTCGTTCTGTTCAGGTTCAGAAGGTCAGCCGTCAGGGTCCGGTTTGGATGCCCTACCATGACTTTGCTGTGTATTTGCCCGACAGTTTGATCCCAATATTGTTAGTGTCTTCTTTTTATCCACTCGTCGATCAGGGTCCTGCATCGATTTTTGCTAATCCCATGTACAGGTTCTGGCCCTGTGAATGGCGTTTCAGATGCTTGTCTAGCTAACTGGTCCGCTTTGACGTTGCCTTCAATGCCTCTATGACCTCGCATCCACATCAAGGTGACCTTGTTGTGTTTTGCCAGCTCGATGAGGTTCTGGAGACAGTCCCAGACCAGTTTGGACTTTATCTGTATAGAGTTGAGTGCTTTGATAGCACTTTGACAGTCAGATAGAATGTATATGTGTTTTTTCCTATAACCACTTCCTAGATTCTTCTGAATGCATACCATTAGCATGTGTTTTAGCTTGGAATATCGTGGAGAATTTGCCGAGTGGTATTATGTAATCCCTTCTTGGCCTTACCCCATGTATTCCTGCTCCCGTTCCTTCAACTGTCTTTGAACCGTCTGTATACCAGAATATGTCCGCAGTGGATTGTGATTCTATACTCGGGGCCCATCCAGATCCATCAATTCGTGTTTCGAATGGTTTTTCGGATGAGTATAGAGGTTGCATGTAGTCTGAAATCATTTCGAGTTCTTCGATGTTGATTACATGAGTGATTCTGGTATGTCCAATTGTTCGGATTCTTCAGTTTTTTGTTTGTTTCCCTGGTGCTTGCACTTATACCTGTAGAAGTTTGGGATCGACTTGGCGACACTTGGCCTACCTGATAATAGATATTACTAGCGTGTCAGATGGCGCCAATTTCGTTTTAGTTTCAATTCAGTAACAGGGTATATTTATTTCCTCAGCTCTACTTTTTGAGGCGATCTGTTCGCGGGTTCCAAATCTATCTTTGCTATTGGTTGGAAGGAGATATCTGTCAAACTTCACCAATAGCAAAGTTAGAATTAGAAGCCCCCGAACATTGCACATTACACATTGTCGTGTTGTTTTTCGTATTTTGTACCTTTTGAATTTGAGGTTAACTGCATTTTGACAGAAGGAGAATTGGAAATGAAATTGTCATTTGATTGCAGAAAATATGAAATTCAATGCATACAATATGATGAACTATGAAAATATCATTATTAGTCCATTCGTCAAGATTTGTTCTTGCTTTTGGCACTGAATACAGGTGAATATTCGAATCTGCGGCTTTATACTGTCCACACAAAATACAAATGTGACCATTCTACCAAAAATATCCTTACACACTACACTACCTGAAAATAAACAATTCCTGGCGCACTAATGAAGTGATGAACGAGTGATTTTTTAAAGAACAAACTCAGGAATAAACTAAGCAAGATTTCAAATCAAAGGGATGGAAAACGCATAAATACCGACAAAACACTGAAACTAATTTCATATAAGATGCTGCAGATGTCAGAAATTAAGTTCTGACATTAAGCGAGAATATAAACAAACATTTTTGGATGGCGCCATCTACCACAGAGAGAAGCTCTGTTGAAGCAAGAGGTGATGTCCCCTCGAAAATCTAAACAATATCGAATCAGTTCATTCACCAGGTTTTTAGACATCTTATATCCATCAAGCAATTCTTTACCATGCCACGGTCCTAAAATTAAAAAAAAACAAAAACGTTTTGAATTTTCTTATTTTTAACTGTAACTGCAATAATAATGAATGGCTCGAACTCGTTCAATGCCCACATAATGGCATCTCTTATCAATATCTGTATCGCGAGTCACCTATTTATCCAGATTTTGGACGATTCAATTGTACAGTTCGTGCCACAGTCTAATATTTTGTCGAATTCTGAGAAAGAGTCGATCTACAGAAATTACAATCTCTTTTACTTCGCCGTAATATCTACAGCTATTCGGAATTTTTGCTTCCCAGAATCACTGGAAGTACAAACAGTCCAACTTTTAGTTACTTATTTTAATTTGGAAATGATAAGTACTTGGAACGTGTTAATCAGAAGCTCATTCTTGCTTGTGAACCAATGTCTGAGAAAAAATATATAAAGAAAGTACTGGAGTTGCTTCCAAAGAAGAGTGTTTCAGCAGCAGTTTCGAATTTGGGGGGTTATTCTAAATACACAGAATAAGCTTACAAACTTTGGCAACACTTTGATTTTATATGGTTAACACCGTCCTTCAAGAACTTCTTCATTCTAATTATTATTACTTACCTTGGGGGTGGAACTATTATCACTTGTAGATTTATCAATGCTTGCACTCGTTTCAAAATTGTCAGTAGTGTGTGGACTGTCCTTCTGCCAAGAGCTTCGCATGAGTGCAATTCTATCTTTGGAGCTTGCTTGTATATCCATGATGACTGGAAATGAATGTAAAATGCAGTAAAAATAATTTGTAAAATGACAGTTTTCAATTGCAAGTTGACATACTGACAAATACTGAAATTCGTGATGAATTGCAGACAGTTCACATACCTAAAAAAATATTGAGGAAAATATGGCCAAATTCGACCGTAACTACACCACTGCTTTACTGAATATAAAAATAAAAACTTCAAAGAACATATGGGAAATTGGCTCTCGGTCGAATTGGCTGTTAATATGTTATAGAAGGACGGGTCATTAGAAAAAAGTGTGAGTTTAAATAATTTTGTATGTTTAGTTTCTGAGATATAAGCGGCCAAAGTTCGTAAAAATGTCGTATTGGGGTAGGATTGACAAAGAAGAAAACTGTTTTTTTTTAGTCGAAATAAGAAAAAGTAAGGTTGAAAATGTATTGATCGGAACTCATAACCATATTCAATTATAATCTTATTGATGATAGTACATTAGGGTGTATACGGGGCATAGTAAAAAAAATCGTTTTTTCGGATTTTTTTCCAGCACTATTTCAAAACCAACGAGTTATATTTTGTTAAGATATCATAGTTTCAGTATATTGTAGGCGAAAAAAGGAGTTTTGCTTCTTGATGACTATTTCTGTTTGAAAAATATTATTTTTTAAATTTTCGAGTATACCCCTATACTGAAAACAATTGACAGATCGTTTTTGATTACAAAAAAAGGAATTAATTGCTACTGCCAATTGAATAATAGATAGGGTAACATTCTGATGAACTCAATTGTTCAATATTACCATTCATTTTTTTTAGGTCATTTACAATGTTTTTATTGAATATCTAGAAAATTGTTCGGTTAATTTGGACCATATTTTATACCCAATATTTTGAAAATGTTGACTATCATATACGATAGTTTTCTCAACTTTGTATGTTGTGTTTCTGAGATATGCATTTTTGAAGTGTACGGTATTACGATATATGGGGTAACCTAAATTATGGAACCTTTCGACACATTCAATTCTATTATAAAACTTTTCGAAATCGATTATTTGATACTATAAACAACACAAACCACACTCAACAACAATTTGGAACTCAACAGAATAGACTAAAAAAAATCGAAATAAATAACGACTTTTAACATAAAAAGTCAATTAATATTATGAAAATTAAAATATAACAAATCGACCGAGAGACATATTGCAAGTTAATAGATATACAAATATTGCGGGTATGCTGAGTACCTTACAGTGGCTCTCTGTTTCTCAACGCCTTTATGAAATAGCAATGATTTTCATTTTTAAATGGACAAACAACTTGCTCCCATGTTACCTCGATGAATTTTGTATATATAAACATCAAGTTCATAATTATCCAACAAGAGCAAGTACTTCCCAACAATTTCACCTGCCTAGGACTCATCTCTCCAATACGATGAACTCTTTATTCTATAAGGGATTGAATGAATACAATAAACTGCCTAAAGACTTGAGAGAGTCTACAAATATTTCTACATTTAAAAAGAAACTAATAGAGCATATAAAGTATCGTGGGTAAAGTACTGTGTGTGCATTTTTTTTATGTATTTTTATGTATTTTTTCTTTTTTTGTTAAATCTTTGATGAAGCACTTATCATTATTTATATTCAGATAATGAACACTAATGCTAACCAAATTAGTTAAAAAAAATGTATGTATATTAGGATGTCCTATTTGAAACAAATAAAGATTATTATTATATGTTTTCGTGAGGGATTCTTTACAAAAATTTTTGTAAGAAGGTTGTAGACGATGTGGTAACTTTTAATATTTTTATCTGCAATCGTCTTCAGTTGAATACTGTACAGTACACAACTGAAGACGATTGCGGATACAAGCATTCGAAACGTCGTGAAAACCTTTTCAAATCCATAATCATGAACCAATAAGGTACAAATATAAGTGTTAAACATTTAACTTTTACAAAATTCTAATTGTATCTATAGATAGGATTGAAAAGCAAATTATGGTCAGTACAGCCCTGCCTCAAATAATGTATCCACGATGATATCTTTTGGGGTTTGGATGAAGGTAACAATATTTTTGTGATGGCCACTTTTATGGTATATTTATTGATTATTTCCAATGCTCTTGTCAATATAAATTTTGGTAGATATTTTTCTTGATGTTGGGAATGGGAATTGAAGGTTGAAGGGCTTCTGAACGTAAATCGATATCTACACACGAGGTGTGGAATTATTCGTTCTATTTTTGGGTATTTATCACTGGATTCACGCATAATATGATTTCTCCCATAAAAAGGTAAAAATACTCGTTCCATACCAGCAATTGTTTCGGTTGGTTGGCCTGGCGGATCTCTAAATGATTATAGATGCGCTCCAGTGGCGTCAAACCAGGTGTATTTGCTTATTTTTCTGCGATGAAATATGTATAAGGTTGAAAAGGGAAACATTCTCAATTAAATATTGATAGAAAGATTTTTCTGTGAATTGAAAAATCCACGATTAAAATGAAGTTATTTTTTGTGAATGTCTAACAGAAAACAACTACTTCCCCGGCTAAAGCCACGCTGGACATTGAACTACATCTTTATGAGTTCCTAATCAAGACTGGAATAGAAAATCAAATAACTATCTGAATGAAAATGCAAATCTTCAATTTCAGATTTTTTCTTTTGAGTAAGGGCCTTTTCAGAATATCTATCAGATGTAGTTCAATGTCCAGCGTGGCTTTAGCCGGGGAAGTAGTTGTTTTCTGTTAGACATTCACAAAAATGTCCAGCGTGGCTTTAGCCGGGGAAGTAGTTGTTGTCTGTTAGAATTCACAAAACTCATTATCGTGAATTTCAATTCGAAAATCTTTCTATCAATATTTAGAAATTTCTCTATGAATACCCCACAAGAGGTTATCTTGACGATGGAAGATAGTGACTAAAGTTTATCTTTCAGTCGCAGATGATTCCACATCTGATTTTATGAACATCCTGTTTATAATTCCAACAAATCAATGTATAAGGTGTTCATGAAATCAGATGTGGAATCATCTGCGACTCAAAGATAAACTTTAGTCGCTATCTTCCATCGTCAAGATAACCTCTTGTGGGGTATTCATGTTGAAAAGGGAAACATTCTCAATTGAATATTGATAGAAATATTTTTCTGTGAATTGAAAAATCCACGATTAAAATGAAATTATTTTTTGTGAATCTTTAGCCACTATCTTCCATCGTTCAACATAACCTCTCGTGGGTATTGATGTTGAAATGGAAAACAATCTCAATTGGGAATTCAAAATAACGGATACTTCCTCTGGTGTTGATTTTTGAAACTAACTATACATAAGTACATTGTTTACTTTTTGATACATTAATGTTTATACAGTGCTTCTCAAAAGTCCCCTCTTATTTTTGGAACGATTATACATAAACAAGTGAAATTTGGAAACTGAATATTAACGGTTGTAAACCCTACTGGTGATGATAGATGACGAAATCGTCAAAGATGACGTCACAAGGCCATTGTGACCAATAATTTTAGATGGAACCCTACGGCAAGCGACACCTCTTTCAAGAGGTATCGAAAAAACCTATTCAATGATACTAATTTTTTTTTGTGTTTATGGCAGTTTTGGCAACTCGCTTTCAAAAAACGCAAAGCTGTGATGAATTAAATCAGTTAATACTAAAATTCCAAATTCAAATAAGCTGTCGTTTTTGTTAGTTTCCCTAATTCGACGTTTTTGTAATTGTCCAAGTTTTTGTACATTTAATAATTTGTGTATTGTTGATCGAACGTTTAACTGTTTTAGCAGCTTTTGGAACTTAATATTTTTGTATATTTTGATAATTTGTTAAACTGTTGTGAGCCGAACGTTTGAGTGCTTCAAGAAGCGAAATGGTACGTGCTTTAGGTGATAAAGTAGCAGCGATCCTAATTCTTGGTGAAACTGGACAAAATATTCATGCAGCAGAACGCATTTTAAATGGGAGGTTTCCCGATCGCCCCGTTTCGAGGACTTATTTAAGGGAGCTTCTTCGTAAGTTTGGAACAACGGGTAGTATTAATGATGCGAAACGATCTGGCAGACCACAAATTTCTGATGAGAAAAAAATTGATATACTGGCAGAAGAAATCGTTAATCCTACTTCTTCAACAACTCACGTTGCATCTACTTGTGAAGTCAGTCGAAGTACAGTACACAGGGTGTTGAAAAAAACAAATTTCATCCATACAAATTAAAAATGGTTCATTAACTCTCAGACGACGACCCAGACCGAAGACTAGAATTTTGTGAAAATATGGAAACTAAAATTAACCAACAGCCAGCCTATGTCAAAACAATTTGTTTTAGTGACGAAAATACTTTCTATCTAAATGGAAATGTAAATACACAGAATGTGAGGTATTGCAGTGACGCAAATCCTCACCTGTTTCGTGAAACACATACCCAATTTCCCCAGAAGGTGAATGCTTGGGCAGGTATCCTGGGAAACCACATCGTTGGGCCTCTTTTTTTAAATACTAATTTAACTGGTGAGGTTTATCTGGAGCTGTTGCAAAACGCAATAGAACCGTTAATCCTTGACATTTTGGAAGATAATCCAGATGAATTTGGCAATTTGGAAATAACATTCCAACAGGATGGTGCTCCTCTACACTATTACGGTGCAGTAAGACGGTATTTGGATGAGGAGTATCGTGGTAGATGGATTGGACGACGAGGTGGATTTTTTCTGTGGGGGTACCTTGAATCGAAGGTTCACGCCACTGCACCTGACAATATTGACGTTTTAAAACAACGTATTGTTGCAGAATGTGAGGGTGTTTCCGCAGACACATTTGCAAAAGTACGAGAAGAGTTTAAAAATAGGATATTTCACTGTCAGGAAGTAAATGGAGGTCACTTCGAGCAATTTCTTTAAGTAGATACTGATTCTTAAATCTGTAATGAATATCATACTGAATGGAATTTAAATTTTAATGTTTACTAATGAGCCATTAAAACTGCCATAAACACAAACAGAATTAGTATCATTGAATAGGTTTTTTCGATACCTTTTGAAAGAGGTGTCGCTTGCCGTAGGGTTCCATTTAAAATTATTGGTCACAATGGCCTTGTGACGTCATCTTTGACGATTTCGTCATCTATCATCACTAGTAGGGAAGTTTACAACCTTTAATATTCAGTTTTCAAATTTTACTTGTTTATGTATGATCGTTCCAAAAATAAGAGGGGGGGGAGGGACTTTTGAGAAGCACTGTATGATTTCAGCCATTGTATACTTAAAACTTGTCGAATCTCTTGTGATTATTGACATTCAATGAAATTCTGGTTTACCTGGTGAATGTTCTGTTTACTATTGTACGTCCTCGAGTGAAAAAAATCAGTGATTCAAGTTCAATTCATTATTGTTGTGTATCTCAATGTTACTCTTGGGAAAAACGATTCCTTATACTGGAATTAGTTTTTCCGTAGGAAAATGAACGTAACGTTCTGGTTTAGACTAATCTAGGCTCTTGGGATCTTGAAGAAAAATACAGTTCCCTCCCAAAATTTTCCTGTATCGTCTGTCGCCAAGAAAAGTGAAAAGAGAACCTTTAAAGAGAGTTGAGAAGAAAGAAAAGAGAGTTAAGAGAAAAAAGAGTAATTGTCAAAGATACCGAAGATTATTTATACAGTATGGAAAAAGAGTGACTATATAAAAGTTAAGTATTTACTAAATAAAAGACACGGCTAATTGTCTTATCAACTAGTGATGAAGCATTGCCAACTTATAATACTTACAAATGACATTCTATGCTAAAACTTTAAACATAAATAAGGACACATTTTCACACCATCTTGTTTGTTTTAGATGAAATAAAAAAACTGTTTTTTGTTGGTTTTATTTCAGTTTGAACATTTACAAATTGTGTGTAACAGTTTTTCAGAATAATTCATTCAATATCTCCAGATGACTTCACTAAGCTGTCCAGAAACTTCGGAAAATATTTTTTGCAAGCAAATTAGAACATACTTTGTCTCCTTCAAACTGAGTTTTTGCAAATTATTGTCTTAAGATTTAAATACACCACTTCACTAGAGTCTTGAGATGAATAATACTACACAAAAAAAAAACTGGAAATGAATAAAAAATGAAAATACTTTTAGAAAAACTCAAAACAAGTGTATAACCTCTAAGAAAATAGACAAACAATTTACTTATGTCTGGTTTGCATTTTCGCCAATCTGGCACTGGCATCTAATTTTGAATTCCCAATTGAATATTGAATAGAAAGATTTTTCTAAAAATTGAAAAATCTATGGCAGTTCATTTTGTAATATCAACAGAATTTATTTTTGCATGTCTTTTTTAGAAGCTTTTATTTACTTTCACCTGTATGTAATCAAATCTTACAAGTTAAATCTGACGCACTTCTAGTAATCCGATTAACGAGAAATTTGGCAGGTGTTCATAGTTCCCGTGGCAATGCATTATGGAATTTATTAGGGAAATGAACAAAATAGAGGCTCCAAGATGGCAAACGAGATTTGTGTTTATGGTCCGATTCGATTCAAAATTAATATGTGGGGGTTTTCGGGGTCAAAAATTATGATTTTTTTGTCAACATTCATGAAATTAAAATGGCCGACGATCTCTGTGATGATGGTCAGATTCTACTGAAAATTGGTATATGGGGGTTTTTGGGGACGGAGATTATGAATTTTTTGTCAAAATTCACAAATTCTAAATGGTGGTACCAGTTAATCTTTAGTTGGTCTCCTCATTGAAGAACTAGATAGCTCAGAACTTACAGGAAAAATGCCTCATAATAACGATGCTTTAACAAAAATGCATGGATTAATGCGTGCTTACTAAAAAGCGCAAAATAAAATACTTTTTACCTTTTTAAAGACAAGCTTTTATTAAATGCGCTAAAATGTAAAAAATAATTTATTTGGATGTCTGACGTAGGTTATTCCGTGAGTTATAGATTCCAAAGCTTGTCGCTTTTATATTCGAACTGTAAACATTGCGCGACAAGCTCTTAAATCTATAACTCACGGAATATAACCTACCTCACATAACCAAAGCAATTATTTTTTACTTTTTATCGCATTTTAATGTAAGCTTGTCTTTAAAAAGGGTTTTTATTCAATTATTATTTTATTGTGGGAGTTTGTAAAGATTTAGCTGTGTAATTTTGTAGATTGTGAATGATTTTTTATGTTTTATGTGTATTCGAGACTGAAAGTGTATCAGCACATGTTTCTTTCTCGAGTAAAGGAATTACTTGTTTTACGTTTCCTTTTATTATTTGTTGTTCCAAATTTCTTAGGTCCCTTTGAAGTAGTATTGATTCTGAGCTCTAGTAGGGATAATGATATACAAGATTAGTCCATGTGCGCTCATGGTATTTAGACTATTATTGGTTTCTCCAGAGAAAATGTATATTCACTGGGATTACATTTACTTTTTCCAGTATCGTATGGTATGTTTTTACATAATCTTTAACTCCATCGCATTAACAATATTTGATTCATGTATCCAGTTTTCGATAGGACAATGATTTTATCTTGAAATGTTTCTAGGTAGATTATGGGTTAATCAAAATGTTTGCCTAAACTGCGACTTTGAAATGAATAATTCAAGTTTTTAATTGCTTTCCTGTATATTCTAATCAACCTTTCAAAGTTCTGGTTTCGGTTTATACTAGTTATACCTATACTACCATTCACTTGTTTCAAAAAACTCCCCGAGTCATAAACCATATTGTAAAAATGCCAAAATCATGTTTACGCTTCATATATGGAATCAGGAAGTTTGATCTTGTCTCACACAAGTTGAGAGATTCTAAATGGCTCAACATGCAGGAAAGGCGCAAGTTTCACTCCCTAGTCTTTTATCATAAAATTGATACAAATATCGTTTGCATATCTAACTAATAAAATTCAGTACCGCATCGATGTTCATAATTTAAATTCTTTCCGTTTGACCGGAAATTACCACAACTTTCGATTTTTAAATGGGACATCCTATATATTTTTACTTATTTCGATCGAGTATGACATTCTGAATCCAACAACGCCTCACTTGTCAATATTTGACAAATAAAGTCATTTTTATTCCAATTTTTATTTTTCGATCTAGAATGCCATGTATCGTGTAAATCGCTCCATTATTGATCAAATGACATGGGGAAAATACGACTTTGAGGCTTATGACTTCACAGTCGTTTTGAGAATTATTTAAAAGTCGCAAATTAGTCCATTAAGGTTTTAAATTCTCAAAATGACCTCTTTGATCACGGCAAAGTTCAACTTTTTCAATTGTTGCACGCACGCATCACTCTCTTTTCAGGCATGTACTGATCATATATCAAAGAAGATATGTAGAAGCTACTATGCAATCTTACAACTTAAAAATATACCCTCCCAACAACTAATAAATATCTACTATGCGATGACATACTCTCAATTATCCTATTATGTTATAATATGGGGAAACTCTAGATTTTCAACAATTATGTTTATTTTACGAAAAAAAAAAACGTCTCATCCTGTAGAGGCCTCTTCCAATCAAACGAAATTCTAACTCTCCCCTGTATTTATATCTACAAAAAAAAATTCGTTAAAAATAATCTGAAAGAGTTCATTAAGAGCGCTGACAATCATAACTATAAGACAAGGCATGGTAATGTTCTTCGCATACCGCCTCATCAGACAATTTTTTTTTTGAAAATATCCCATCTTATACTGGCATACAGTTGTATAATAAACTAGCAAGCTTTGTAAGGGAAATCCAAAATTTTTCTGTATTCAAAAAATTTCTCAAATATCTGTGGCCATACTCATTCTATAATCTGAATGAATTTATGGAATGTAGCTGTTAACACAATTGTATTTCTTTATATATTTATCTATGATAATATATTTTATTAACCGACGAAACCAAAAAGGAGGAGGTTCTCTTTTTTTATGTATAACCACGTATTACTTTTTACTGAGACGTCCGATTCCGATAATTCTTTTTTCAGTGGATATGGTGTACTTCGAAGTTGGTCCCATTTGAATATAAAAGATAAAATCCACCCCTAAGGGTAGCAAAATGAAGGATATTGATCACTCATCCTCTGAATTCTGGTGTGTTAACCGATTCTATCAGGCATAACTTTGTATTGGGTTCTTCGATTTGGATGATTCTTATGGGTAGAAAAATAGGGGATAATTGATTTTTCACTTGTGAACATTGGCACACATATGTAGTTGACAATGACAGATCGCTATTGTCATTATTTTTGTTCTCCTACATCCGTCACAATCATTATATTCTATGAGAGGATGGAATGATATACAAAGTAATGAAATAAACTAACCAGAACAACAAAAATAATTTATATTACAACAAATAGTAAAAGAAGATAATCATATTAGTAAGTAAGGTGGGTAAGTAAGTATTTTGGAAGTAATAAAAAAACAAGTAGGTAGTAATTAGTAGATTTCAGCCACAAAAAATTGAAAAATAAAAACTTTTTATCAAAAAATGAAACCGCCGAAATACTGAACTGAAAAGTAAAAAACTTTTTAACAAAAAATTAAACCGACGAAATACGGAACTGAAAAGTAGTCTCAATAACTAAGCTCCTAAACTAAAGTAAGCAACTAATTTTGAGTCGGCGCCAAACAAACAAGCAAATGAATCAGTTACGGCGTGAAATGATTGCATCGAGTTGCGCGGTGACATTCTGATAATTTTTTTGAAGTAATTTAATGATCTTCGTTGATTGTTCGTTTGGCGCTGACTAAAAATTAGTTACTTACATTAGTTCAGGAGCTTAGTTTTTGAGACTAAGAAAGTTTATTTTATTTGTTACTTTTCAGTTCCGTATTTCGTCGGTTTAATTTTTTGTTAAAAAGTTTTTATGTATTCTCTTTTCTCTATTGACTTTTCCTAATATCATGTAAATGGTCTCAATGGAATAACATATTCATTTATTTAGATTATTTATTTCATGATAATGTTATTACTCAACCATGTATGCAAAATAAAATAAATTATATTATTATTATTTTAAGGGCATTTAATTGAATACACCGCCGCCTATGGGGCGCTTCCATCACTTGTTCGCGGGTTATAACAAACTCAATGTTATCATTTATTTCGCATGTGAGTATGCTTCCGGAGGCCGTTTTTCGTTTTTGAAAAAGAACGATAGTGTTTGTGTAGAAAACTGTATGTGTTTGTGCAAAAGGATTTTTTATACATGTACATGGGGGAATGTCCAGAAGCAAAAAAGAAAAAGGTGAGTGGTTTTTCTTTCGTTGATGTTTGAGTCACTATAATGTATATGTAGGTATGAGTGGAAAACAAATATAATATAAAGTTGGTGTGAATCCAGCCATATCACCTACACGGTGTAGGGGAGGGTTCTCAATACAACTGATAGCGAAATTCTATCAGACTTCATCAATTTTCTTGCATGTGTACCAGAATTTTCAGTAGAGCATACATACAAGGAATTTCCGGTAAATCATCTCATTGCTGGCGTAGTATTTTGTATCGAAAACAATTCCGAAATTGTTCAAATAGGAATGATGAGAGGTCAGTGCACAAACATTATCACCAATTTTCTAAACAACAAGTAAAATGGTAAAAAAAATGGATTGCAATCAGAAACGCATGATACAAACAAACAAAAATCGTCAATGAAAATAAAGATGTATTAGTTGTTTCCGCCGATAAAGGAAATATAACAACCCTTTTGAGCAGAAATGAATATGGTACAAAGATAAAACGTCTTGTCGGAGACACAAACGTTAATAAAAAAATCAAAGGAAATGCCACCAATATTCACCAAAATCAAATGAATACTCTAGTGAATTCGATAGAATCAGCAAAGCACCAAAAAACGATAATGCCTGTTGTCCAAAAATGTATGGTTCACAAAAATGGAAGGACCCTAAGGCCCATCATTTCAGGTATAAATTCCCCAGGGTACAAACTTTCTAAATTTTTGAATGATATTTAAAAAATTCTCGTCCCCACCCATTAGCAAAAACTCCCTGGAAGTTTTTAACAAAATTGAATCAATTTCCTTACTATACAGGGTGTAATCTAATTTCTTGCACACCCGTGAATGATGAGTGTATGCTGCTATTTTATAACGAATTACAGTGGTTAAAAATCTGAAAAAAAAATTAAAAGATGTTTTGTTCTTCGTAAAATTCGACAAAATTTTGGGCAGCTCCTCCCGCCTAATTTCAGGTGACCTGCTAAGAGAGAAACTTCGGCAATTGCCGAATGCAATAAACATTTAACTCGACATTTGAATAAGGTAAAATGTTGAACTGATAATGTGGTAAATGAACACATTGCAGGCTAACTGAAATATATATTCATTTTCAAAGTGAAGAAAACAACCAACCTTGTTATATCCAAACTGGTGATAAAGTCAGAACTAGTTTACTTCATACTCTGCTTTGACGCACTTATCATAATTATCACAGTTACTTGTAAGAAACAAACTACAGAAGCAGTATTAAAAAAGGAAACATTGGCAATCGAATAAGGTCAGTTGTTTTCTCCACTTTGAATCTATCTCAGGCAGCCTGCAATGTATACATTTACCACAGAATCATTTCAACACTCTACATTATTCAAATGTCGAGTTAAATGTTTATTGCCTTAGGCAATTGCCAAAGTTTTCCATGAGTTGGTTACCTGAAATTAGGCGGGTGGCGCTACTAAAAATTTTGTCGAATTTTACAAAGAACAAAACATGTTTTAATATTTTTTTCAGATTTTTAACCACTGTAATTCGTTATGAAATGGCATTATAGATTACAACATGTATATTAGTATCACTAGATGTAGTATCACTATATCCATTAGTTATTGGACCTCATTGACCATATTGTCGAGTAACTTCTACAAAAGGTATGTCCTGTTCGTCCGAACTCAATTCTTCGTAGTCGTAGGGGGCTGTGGAGGAGCTGGAGGTACGCTCAGAATATACAGAATCATTCTAGTTTTCTATTGCGATAGCCGATCCGAAATACGAATATCCCACACGAACTGATATTTGACATAATTGATCAAAGATGGAATGAAATCAGGCAATTCACTGTGATAGGCAAAGACACGTTCGAAAATCTAATATTACATTGCTTGAAAACGAAGTGGACATTTTCATGATTACTATCGTTTCGGACGTCCATCGTCTTAATGTATTTAAAAGGTTTTCACGACGTTTCGAATGCTTGTATCTGCAATCGTCTTCAGGTGAATACTGACAAGTTTAGGTGCTACTTACCAATTTATATGACTGTCGGCGCAATGATGCGTGCAATTCCGCCATGTGCAGCGGTGCGTGTAATTTCGCGCGGTGTGGTGGTGCGTGAAGTTTCGCGCCTCTGCAGCCCGCCAGAAAGAGCAATCAGGGGTTTCCATACGTTCTTGATCTCAACGCTTGGTTGACTAAAGGCGTTATTGGCTTCGATGTAGGCGGCCTCTTTGAACTTTCGTTTGAACCAATGCTCCTCTATGTAGAACACTTGCGTCGTCCCATAGAACTCGATGGTGCTCAGTCCAGGCGTGGTTAGCGATTCCCGATTTTGATATTCCTCCACGTTGAGTCCATTTCTTGTGCTCATCCAATCTTACCGATAACGGTCTCTTTGTCTCTCCAATGTAGGAATCTCCGCATTCACATGGAACTTCATAAATGCAATTCTTACTGATTTCATTTTTTTTTCACATCTAACGCCACACTACAGCAAACCACCGCATCTCTACGGGCTTCCGAAAATCCACAAACCAGACATGCCACTGAGACCGATCACCAGCTCACGGAACTCACCAACCTTCAAGTTATCGAAATACCTCCTACCGATACTACAACCCTTACAAGGAAATAGCAGTTCATACGTCAAAAATTCCAAGCACTTCGTTGACACCATCACAGATGTTGAACTTGGACCAGAAGATCGTTTCATTAGCTTTGACGCGCAGAGCCTTTACACCAATGTCCCTATAGAGGAATCTCTCAGTATCATCAAAAGGAAACTCGAAGAGGATGACCAGCTGTACGAGAGGACTGACCTTCCTACCCACGCAATATTGGAATTACTGCAGTGCTGCCTACAGAACTCATATTTCCAGGAAAAAGACCGATTCTTCTCTCAAGTCGACGGACTCCCGATGGAATCTTCCCTTTCTCCAATCATCGCCAACATATACATGGAGTGGTTCGAGGAATTGGCTATACGGGAGGCATAATACAAACCAAAGCTGTGGTTGAGGTACGTGGATGACACCTTCATTATATGGAATCACGGAGACAAACATCTCCAGGATTTCTTCTCAAGAATTAACAGAATCAGGGATTCGATCGAATTCACGATGGAAATGGAAACCAACAGTGCCTTACCCTTCCTCGATGTGAACGTTGAGAGAGTAGGCAATGAAATCCGCACCTCCGTCTACAGAAAGAAGACACATACGGGGCAGTACCTCAGTTACAGCTCCAACCATCCGAGTTCGACGAAGAGAGGGATCGTGAGAACATTGGTAGAGAGAGCGACGCACATATGCAACGACGTGGAGTCACTAGATGCCAATTAAACCACATCAGAGAGGACCTCCACCGGAATGGATATCCCAAGAAACTCCTAGAAGAAGTATTTAAACAACTCCGGAGAACGAAGACATCTGAAGAGCAACAACAAAGCACAGTGATCTGCCTTCCGTACATCAGAGGTGTCTCCGAGAAGATCAGAAGGATCGGAAACAAGTTCAACATCAAGAGCTGCTTCCAATCCGGCGGTACTTTACGGAGTTTCCTGAGCAAGACCAAACCTGACAACAAAAATGAAATCAGTAAGAATTGCATTTATGAAGTTCCATGTGAATGCGGAGATTCCTACATTGGAGAGACAAAGAGACCGTTATCGGTAAGATTGGATGAGCACAAGAAATGGACTCAACGTGGAGAAACATAAAAATCGGGAATCGCTGACCACGCCTGGACTGAGCACCATCGAGTTCTATGGGACGACGCAAGTGTTCTACATAGAGAGGAGCATTGGTTCAAACGAAAGTTCAAAGAGGCCTCCTACATCGAAGCCAATAACGCTTTTAGTCAACCAAGCGTTGAGATCAAGAACGGGCTGCAGAGGCGCGAAACTTCACGCACCACCACACCGCGCGAAATTACACGCACCGCTGCACATGGCGGAATTGCATGCATCATTGCGCCGACAGTCATATAAATTGGTAAGTAGCACCTAAACTTGCCAGTATTCACCTGAAGACGATTGCAGATACAAGCATTCGAAACGTCGTGAAAACCTTTCAAATACATTAAGACGATGGACGTCCGAAACGATAGTAATCAAGTTACCACATCGTCTACAACCTTCAAACAAACGTTGGACATTTTCAGTTGGGATGTTAAAATAAACGTATTTAAGTACCATAACCAAGTACCATCAAATTTATCCTTGACTATTTTTCACATTATATTTACTGTGACTTGCAATCTCTCTCATGTTATTGTGTTTGTTAACAAGAGCTATAATCATATTCTAATTCTTGTTGGCCTAAAAATAAAACTCGAATTATGATTTGTTGATTTTAGGTTTTATAATCATACGTACAAATACTATAGTATAAAAGAGAGAACTGACTGTTTCACGAGCTGAAGGTTTTCCTGAAACACGCTCCCCCCTTTTCAGCTGGGGCTATGAAGTCGGTTTGTGTCTCTTTGTCCTGACTCACAGTAGCGACTTTCAACTCTTGCAAAATGTGCGGTTTCACCTTAACATCTGTCTGAGCTGTCGAGTCTGTGAAACTCGACCTACCCTCCCGCTTCAACCCCCTTTGTATAACACTGAGGCAAATCTCCCCAACCCCATCATCGTCGGCTAGGAAACACCTCCTTGCGTCAGCTTCTAGGTTTGGCTTTTGGAGCACCGCGAACTGCAGCTTCTTTTTCCTTTCGAGATCTATGACCCGTATGCTGTTCTCCATGATGTCAGCGTAAGGGGTGAAGCGAAGGAGGGAAAAAAACTTGGAGGTCTCGTCGTTGGGGTTCATTTGAATGACTGATTGGATTTTTTTGTCCGAGCTTATGCTAGCGACTTCATCACTCTGATTGAAGACATGGGGGTAGACTCTGATGATTGTCTGGGTTTCCGCATTTACTGTGGTTGGGGTATTGTCAGTCATAATTTTCGATACCTGATGATATTGGTATTTTCCCATTCATATTTACTTCCACGTGTGATACAGATTTTTGACGTTTACTTTTTCCGATTGTCATTAGTGAGTGCTGTCAGGTTCTTTGGGACATAATTTCATTATAATATCCCTATAGGAGAGGCTTATAGCATGGTCCATGATGGAATTATTCTACTTCAGATATCACAAAATACATAATTATACAGGGTGACCCGCCAAACGTTTAGGATCAGTCTTTTAGATAAAAATAAATAATAGTTTAAAAAAACTAAAAAACACGCCTTTATAGAAAAACAAACTAAAAAATAGGAAATAAGAAAAAAAAATATTTTATTTAAAAAAAAAGCGTGGGGTGCAAGGTATCAATTACCTGTGATCTGAGACATTTCTTAGTTTACTGCCCTAGGTGTGTAATGTACTATATAATTATTGATACCATGCACCCCACGCTTTTTTTTTAAATAAAATAATTTTTTTTCTTATTTTTAATTTTTTTCGTTTGGTTTTCTATGAAAGCGTGTTTTTTAGTTTTTTTAAACTATTATTTATTTTTAACTTTTTAGTCCTTATTTCTATATGAGCGTGTGTTTTAGTTTGGTTTCCTATAAAAGCGTGTTTTTTAGCTTTTTAAAACTATTATTTATTTTTAATTTTTTAGTCCTTATTGCTATATAAGCGTGTTTTTTTAGTTTTATTGAACTATAACTTTATTTTCAACATTTTAGTCCATATTGCGTGTAACGTGTAAAAATCTCCGACCCCAAAAACCCCCACATACTAATTTTGAATAGAATCGGACCATATTTATTTGACGGAAAAATCTCCGACCCAAAACCCCAATACAATTTTGAAAATGCCTAACACAAAACTCGTTCGCCATTTTGGAACCGCCATCTTGAATTTTTCAATTTTGACGAAAGAATCATAATCTCCGACCACGAAAACCCTCAGATACCAATTTTGAAGCGAATAGGGCCATAATCACAAAACTCGTCCGCCATATTGGAGCCGCCACTCTGTTTTTTTTCACACAAAAATTTCTCATGGATTGTCACTGGAATTATGTACACCTGCCAAATTTCAAATCATTCGGACGTCTGGAAGTGGGTGAAAATCAAGTCCATAGGAGTCGGTTACAAACAAACATACAAGTGAAGCTAATAATAAATAAAAAATAATAGTTAAAAAAAACTAAAAAACACGCATTTATAGAAAACCAGACTAAAAAAATTAAAAATAAGAAAAAAAAGTATTGTATTTTAAAAAAGCGTGGGGTGCATGGTATCAATAATTATATAGTACCCACATTACACACCTAGGGCAGTAAAGTAAGAAATGTCTAAGATCCCAGGTAATTGTTGGCTGACCATGCACCCAACGCTTTTTTTTTAATATTTTTTTTTTTTCTTATTTTCAATTTTTTTAGTCTGGTTTTCTATAAAAGCGTGTTTTTTAGTTTTTTTAAACTATCATTTATTTTCAACTTTTAAGTTTAGTTTTCTATTAACGCGTGTTTTTAGTTTTTCAAACTATTATTATTATTATTAATTTTTTTACTATTTATTATTCTCCAATATTGAATGGAATCACCTGTATACACACTTACATACACATACAGTGAGCATGATAAGTGTAACTCTTTACTGGACTCTTGTTAGGAAATTCGCCGAAACATGTCGACTTGTTTTCTACAATGTACATTTTTGTATGTATAGTTTACCTCTAATTTCATCCCTTACTGGAGGGGACCTACCCTTTCGAAAAAATTTAATAGCATGGGGTGGTGAGTGATAGCTCATCTGAAAGAATGTGTTATCCTCCATTGAACTGTGCTAAAAATTTGAAATTTGCTTCATTACGTGTTGAGTTATTAATGTTTAACAATAACAAAATACCACAAACAGGAAGGCAACTAAACTAACACTAACCTTATATGTTATCCCGTTGACCTCCTGCAAAAATAAAGTCTATTTTTAGTTTCAGCCCTGACGCTTTGCAAAGTTTCTCGAAAAATTGTTGCACACACTTCCGTAATCCGTGCTCGCAACTCCTGAATAGAGTGACACTGAGTATACTTTAGATTTTAGGTAACCCCATAAAAACAATCTAAAGGGTTAGATCTGGTGATCTTGTAGGCCATTCCACAGATCCTCGGCGCCCGATCCATCGTCAAAATGAGGAGGAGCTCCATCTTGTTGCAAAATAATTTCCATGTCAAATTCGTCTTCATTATTTTCGACAGTTGCCACTATCAGTGGATCTATCACTGTTTCCAGCATTTCCGAATAGAGGGCACCAGTCAGATTTTCCTCAATAAATAACGACCTATAATGTGGTCACCCAGTATTCCTGCCCACACATTAACTTTTTGTGGAAACTGAGTATGAGTTTCGCGAAAAAGTCGAGGATTTTCATCGGACCAGTACCTCACATTTTGTCTATGCACGTGACCGTTTAAAAAAAGTAGCTCATCCTGAAACAAATGGTTTCAAATAGCATTTTAAATTATTATTATATACAATTTTGCAATATTCTAGACGGCGGTCTGGATCATCGTCCGTGAGTTCATGAACCATCTTTATTTTATAGGGATGAATTTTTTTTTTTCAGAGATCCCAATACAGTTATTTGCGAAACCTCACAATTCAAGGCAACAGTTCTACTCGAAGAGGACGTATTATTCACAAATTTGGATTTCTTAGTAAGAGATCAACCACAACAGCAGTTCATTCGTACTATGATAGAATATCGAATTCATTGAGGCAGGCGAGTGCCCTGTGGGAATCTTTTGTGATCTTAGCAGGGCATTCGACTGCGTCAATCATTCTATATTACTCGAAAAATTGGATAAATATGGTATCAGAGGGCTACCTCTGCAATGGATATCAGATTATTTGAGGTATAGAAAACAGTATGTCACTGTGAGCAACAAAAATTCTGAAATGAAGGACATTGATCTTGGTGTGCCTCAGGGCTCAGTTTTGGGCCCAGTATTGTTTATTCTTTTCATTAATGTATTTTGTCAGTACCGGCATAATTAACTTCATATGCAGATGATACATCTGTGATCATATCAGATAAAACCGATCTAGCCTTGACATATAAATGCAACACAGTTTTCTCCAGATTAGTAGTAGTAATAGTAACGTTGTAACGTTTTTAGGTTTTCAAATTGATTCATGTATAAACTGGAAAAGTCACTGTCAATCACTGATATCAAAAATGAATTCACTATCATATCAATTCAGAACCACTAGGAAAGTGTTGTAAATAAATCAGCTGCTTTCACTCTACTATGCACAAGCTGAAAGTAGATTGCGATATGGTATATGCCTATGGGGTTTATCTGTATCCTTATACGATGTTTTTATTGCCCAAAAGCGAGTTTTGCGTTCTCTCGTTGGTATATCGGGCCGTACAAGTTGCAGGGATGTCTTCAAGTACCATAAAATTTTAACACTTCCTTCATTATTTATTTTTGAACTCTCTGTTTACTCATTTGAGAATAGAGGTACTTTATTCAGTACCAATAAAGTCAGACATCAATTTGATACCCGAACAAAAAATGACCTTCATAAATTTAGCTTTCCATTCAACTCTCCTCCCTCTATGGCGCCCAGGGTATTTAATAAACTGCCAAAATATATAAAAGAAAGTAAATGTATTAAAATATTCAAAATACAATTGCGAGAATTTCAACTTGAAAAGTGTCTGTATAGTGTTGAAGAGTTTATGTCATAGAACCGTAATGTTTTGTTTATATGCTTTTATTCTGATATGTCGTCATGTTTCTTTTATAATGTTCTTAGGACAATTTTAATTGAGGTTGATAATTTTTACTTCAAACCTGTGGTTTCAGCTTTTTGGTTTGGTTTTATCTGAAAATTGAAATTCTGAATTTTGGAATTGTGTGTTTCTATGTGTTTCTATGTTTTTATATTTACCTAGATTTAAGTGTATGACTCTTCCTATGCGATGTTATGTTGTCTACTGGAAAATAAAGATCTTATCTTATCTTAAATTCGCCCATAATGTCCACTTGTTTATCTTCCCCAGTAGTTGATCTCCCAGAACGTTTTTTATTTTGCACACTGCTGTTCTCATAAAAAAATTCCACTAAATGTTTGAAATAATGTCTATCAATAGGGCGATCTGGAAAACGTTCATTGGACATTCGTACAGCTTCATGAAAATTGCGATGAGCCTCGCCAAAAATAACAATCGCTTCGCATTTCTCATTTAACTCACGTGGTGCAACGTGCAACCATTGTTTGGAGATGAATAGCAATCAAAACTTACAGCTAGAATACACTGACTCGCACTCTCCTTGATATCAGTTTACTCTTTTGACCATTTATCCTGAACACAATGCAAAAACACCAATAAAAACGTGCAGTTAATATCCAGGCATATGGCAAATAAGTCTCACTTGACATCTTAATCAAAACCGATATCATGCTGGGCCAAATTTTAATTCTAAGGATGAGTGCGCTACGTTGATTATCGTTATTCTGAAACAATAATGACTCGAGAATTAATGGAGCAAATGTCAATGGATGAAATTAGGGGTGAACTATGAATGCTCACTGTATACACATGCCAACCATAATCTGAATCATGTATTTAATAGTTATTATTATTATTATTATTTAGTATTTATTTATATGCATATATATGTTTAAATGTATGTAAATTTATGTGATATGTGTGTGGGTAAATTTATTGTATTTATTGCATTGGTGTATATTTATTGTAATATCTATGAAATATTCATCACTATTATATTGTGTTTGCATTTGTATATTTGATAAATTTTTTCTGGTTTTTCTTCTAATTGTTTATCAAAAATTGGTAAAGTTGAACAGCTCTCAGCTGACACCTCACCATTTCATATTACATATGAATAAGGCGATTTATTATTATTATTATTATATACAAATCCACATATTTATTGAACTACATGGGCATTTTCAGCATAAGGAAAGACATATGTTCATAGTCATAATTCATGGTATGAAGTCCAAATTAATTTTGTTCACTGCCTGTATAATAATATGTATTTTTCATATTGTAACGTAAATAAACTTAACTTGGTTCTAGTAATTTATTTCACACTTATTCTACAACTTAATTTATATTACTACGCCACTGTATAGCTCGATTGTATGGGCTCGTTCAGACTGTTTCTGAGACTTGAGGGTTGCCTATTTATCTCCGATACAGCATTCTCGATGTTTCGAATTCTTTCCGTTGGCGACCGGCGTGTTCCAATTGTTTCCAATATTGACCGTTGTCTTCCGCGGCAGAGCGCACTGGATGGTTCTCGAACATCTCCGGGGATGATCTCATCGCTGTCGACGGCAACATGTGAGGCGACAGGTCCGGCCTAGGTTCGTTACAATATCAACATTATTGGTGTATCTGCATTCTTGGTAGACTCAATATCCAGTTTTGTTTTTTTAAATAAGTTAATGCTATTGATTGTGTTGATGTCCAATGGAATAATATTGTACAGCCGAGGTGCTAAGTATGAATAGGACCTTTGTAGGGTGTTGCTCTGCGATTTCATTACATAGGAGGCATTTATTTTGTGACGAGTTGCATAATAATGTTCAATTTTTTTAAGTTCATATTTATTTGCCGCAAACATATCTATCACTATAAAAAGTTTGATGGGAATTAAAACTAGATATTTTTACTGCTACAACAAACGATAGTGGTGTGTTCTTTATAGATGCGGTGAAATATACTCGTACTAAATCATAAATAGTATTATTAGGGGAGCAAATTATTATTATTGTATACACTGATTACAATTCAGTTCCATATTGAAGCTTTAGCTGAGTTTTTTTATGTTTCACACCCCGAGAAAGGTACCGTATCTGTACTCTGATATAATTTTGGAATGTGTGCATTTATTGACTGCCCTATAATATCAATAGACAAAAACTTGCATAAAAAAATCACCAAGACATCTATCTAATGACATTAACGTCAGTTGCCATATACGAATACAGATTTAGAATAAATCTCCAGTACCCATCAATTATCTCCGGCAATACTTTAAAAAAATCCGAAATGGACGACAAAGAGGACTCGAACGAAAAGAATTCTGGAAACTCTTCTTCAGATTCAAGAACACCTGACCCATCTCGACCGAATTACCTTTCCAAGATAGAAATAGAAAAGATCGAAGCTCATATAGCTACTACATATGACAAAACTGAGAGCAGAAGGCCAAAAACGTCCATAAAGCTTCCAAGGGAATTCGACGGCAGTGGACCGAGTTGTGAGAAAGACAACGTAGGAGACGATATTAGTAAAGGAAATGAGCAGAATATTCTATGTGAATGTCAACCTAATGTCGCTGGAGCTGCAATACCCCTGCTACATTCCTTTAGCAATTTCCCAAGTACTTCTCGTGAAAGTGACGAACATAAAACGCCAGGGAAAATAAGTGAAAACAAAAAAAATCTTCCAGATGATGAGGGTGAAGTCAAAAGAGGTCGAATTGATACAATTCTGAACTCCTCATCCGATTGTGTGGCGAGTACTTCAGTTAAACGATCCGACGAGAAACTGAGAAGTAAAAAAGTTCTTGAAACAATAAGCTGTGAAGAAAAGTTAGCTCGTAATTTTCATAAGACACCAAAAAAGTCACCAGTTGTTAATTCCAAAGGGTCAATAATTGTTCACAACCCAGCCGAACTGACTAAAAAAACTCTGAAGAAACCAAGCTTGATACCGAAACTCTCAAGACCGAACAGTAGTAACAATCCCATTCGGGACTGTGGAAAAATGGACTTGTTGACAAGTCAAGAGAAAGTTAGGAGAGCAAGTTCTTCGAACAAACTCAACAAATCATCCACGAAGAGGGGTGTAGATTGTGAAGACAATACTAGTTTAGCGCAAGGTACTAGTAGGATATCCTCCAAAATGACAGACCTTCAGGAGAGATTGAAAGCAACCACTTCGATGCTGAGGCACAAGTTCGATAACGATAAAAATAAAACCAGCAAGTCTTCCCAAAACCTCCACAAGCCAGTTTCAGTAACGAGCACAGTCTCAGGAAAAACCATCACAAACATATTGAGCGAGTTACTGAGGAATATATCCCAGATAAAAGAAACGGCACTAAAGGTTCAGAACAGTAGTACCCAAAAAATCCAGAAGAAGTACATAGAGAAATTATTCGTGAAGATATCAGAGATCCAAAAAATTGCAGACAAATTGTCCGAGCTTGAGAAGAATTCTAATAAGGAACCTGAAGCAGAAACACCTGAAAATACTAAACATGAAGATCCCTCGTCAGAAAAAGCGACGAAGAAGACTTTGAGCATAAGAGAAAACAAAATTTATATAAAATTCATGCAGGCCAAGGATAAGAATAAAGAAGCGAGGAAAAAGATGGACGATCTGCCAAAAGATAATACCGAGGGAGTACAAACTGATGTGGCTTTGGGCTCGAAGTTGACTTCGGAATCTTTGGATTCAGAACAAGATGGGAAAAAGGTAACTGGGAGATTCGCTAAACAAGTTATCTGTCATATAATGGTGGAGAGGAAGGGTGAGACACACAAACACAAATATACAGAGTGGGCCATTGAAAACGAAACAGTGGCTCTGTAGGTCGGCAGAACCGAATTATATAAAAACGCTCCGACACGTTAACTACATTTTCGAGGGGGACATCGTTCGCGATGAAATTCACCCGAAATACATTCCATCCCTCGGAGCTGTGACCGCAACCCCTAAATTTTTAAATGGCAACATATGGCAAGTGATACCTCATTTGAAAGGTATTTTCTTTTTCAATATCAAACAACAAAAATAAATTAATTCTATCGATTTGTTTTCGAGATATAGGAACTTGAAGTTGGGAAATCATTGGTTTTGTTAGAAGGTTTGTTATCCTGGAGAATTTTTTCTTAGTGATGGAGGGTAATTGTTTTTCAATAGAAATTGTTTGATTTGTTCAAGTTTTTTCATGATATTTTGGGGTTGAAATTTTGAGCGCTCTTGTTTTCAAATTCTTAATGATGTTTATTTTATGTTGAAAATTATGATGTGAAAAATAGTTGAGAGACCTCTCTGAACAAGTTGGTTTGTTGTACCAATCTACTATCAACACGTTGTAAGGAGTTTTAATGACAGTGGTGTCTAGAAAAGCTAAACATTATTATTTCCCTCCTCTATAGTAAACTTCAATCGTGAGTGGAAACACTGGAAAACGTCCAGAATTTCAGATTTGTTGTTTTCAGGAATTGAGGTGAAAATGTCGTCAACACATCTTTTGAAGAAGGGGACAGAGAAAGATAGTTTGTCTAAGCATTTTGTTGTAGTTCTGACATAATGAGATCAGCACAGATAGGTCACATGCAATAACCCATTCCCAAACCATATATCTGTTGGTAAAAAATTCCATCATAATTAAAGTAACTGGAATCTATACAGAATTCAAAAACTTTAATGAAAGTATCTAGGCACAACGTGGTGAATTCAGAAATTTTATTCCAACGTTTTTTGATAATTTTTATTGTAAGGTCAACGGAATGTTGGTGAAAAGAGATGTTACATCTGAAGAAATGAGTATGTAATTTTCAGGAATTGTTTTGTCACGAATAAAATTGGAAAATTCGAAAGAGTCATTAACATGATATTCATATTTTTCAAATCCATATTTTAATATTTAACTAAGCCATTTAGAAGCTTATAGATAGGGGAACCTATAAAACTGACAATGGTGTAGTTTCTTTGTGTATTTTGGGTAAAAAATACATTTTAGTAAACACACCATTTTCAGTTGTGAGGAATTTTGCACATTTTTTAATTTATGTAATTGTTTTCTAAAAGTTCTTTTACTATTTTGCTATTCTTGTTTTGCATTTTAGTGGTAAGGGTCCTTAGTTAACATTTTATAGGTATTCTTATCACTCAACATTCCATTAGCCTTTTCAATAAATTATTTTTTGTCCAGAATAACAGTAGTGTTGCCCTTGTCTGCTCTCGTTATAATCAATTCAGGGTTTTGTTTGAGAAAGGTCTGAGTAGCTTTTATGTCATCAAAAACTTTTTTGTATATTTTTTTGTTATCTTTGAGTTTGTTGGAAGTTGTGAAGTTCGTCGAAATATTGACAACCTTGTTTCTTTTCTCAATTTTTTCTTCACTGGTTTTCGAATTATTAATTATATGCTCAACGTCAACTATTATGTCTTTGAGAGGGATATTTTTATCGTCATACGGTAAGTTGAACTTTTCTCCCAGTAGTTACTGAACATTTTGGGGTATTTCACATGTTGATTTATTAATGAACCAATTTTTTTCTAAAATTGCAGGGACAGGATTGTGTTGTTCTTTAATCAAAAGTTTCATTTTATTAATTTGTGACTTTTTGATTTTGTTTTGGTATTATGGTATTGTATAACTTTTGTTGGTTTTAGTCAAAATTATGAAAAATTATAACTGGAATGAGTTTTGAAACTATGTCTTTCATCTTGAATAAGTCAGATTCCATTCTTTTAATTTTCCAAAGTGAGTAATTTATTTCTATATTTAAAATATGTTTCTGAAAATATAACAATATATTGTGACATGTATTTACAAAAGGTGATTTCTCTAATAATAAATATTGGAGATATTTAGATGTTGCTGTAATATGATTTGGTCAAACTTTTTTCTGTTTGCACTGTAAAAGAAATTTAGTGTGGTTGTGCTGTTTGGCCAATTTTGATATAAGGTTTGTCCACTCCTTTAGTCTGACGTAAGCTTCATCACCGTAATTGTTTTTTATTTCGTTGAGAAGTTCCATTGTATCTAATCTGGTGTCACGATTCACCGAAAAAATTTCTATCAATTTTAGTAAGTTTAGTTATCCAATTAAACATATAATAATGAGGAGTTTTGTTGGGATTTGGATCAATTTTGTTGAAGAAAAACTATTGTTTCCTTGTCAACGTTTCGAAATTTATTAAATTCATCTTCAGTGCTCGTTTTTCCGAGTTGGAAGTAAATAAAAATAATACATAAACAGACATTCTCGTCATTCACGGGTGTGCAAGAGGCTAGATTACACCCTGTATACACAGGGTGTCATGTATACATTGGGTCAAAATATCACCACTTTTTTTTCCTAAAATTCTTGATACTAAGTTACGGGCCCTCGAAGTTACAAAATGAAAAATGTTTTTATTCTAAAAAATTGCTGGGTATTGGACAGAGAAAATAACTGTTCTTCTTCTTCAGAGCTCAGGCGTAATTAACGGTACATAGTAGTACTTAGTCTCTGTTGATGTGCATTGTGACAATGCATCGTTGAAATAGTTGGATATATTTTTTTTAATGATCTGAGCTCTGAAGAAGAGAGAAATGAATCGCAAAGACGTAGAACAGTTGTTTTTTCTGTCCAATACCGAGCAATTTTTGCGAATAACTACGATTTGGATGCAATAGAAAAATGTTTTTCTTTGATAACTTTTCAAGTGAATATTGAAAATCAACCAAATGTTTGTGATAGACGAAACAAAGGACTTCGATGACGCATGAGTTGGTTTGCTATAAAGTCAGGACCTTGAAATGAGTAAGATTTTTCAATATTTTTCAACAAAACAAGGGTTTCTGGACAATTTTCTTAATGAAAGTACTCGTGTGTAAAGTCGATCGGAGACGAAAATGTATTGAGAGAGAAGGGGATCATATCGAGCAGTTTTTGTATTGTATTTTTCATTTCTGTTTGCTCTTGAGGATTGCGATTGATATTTACGCTATGAGTATTGTTAGGTAAAAGTGTTTGCAATAATAAAATTTGTAACGAAGATTTCACCTATTATGAAGTTTTTCAAATAATGGTGGACTTCTCAGGTTGGATGTCGTCGAATAAAAGTGCATTTTTATCAAAAATAGTAGCTCTGATCAACAAACGAGTACTTTCATTCAGAAATTTATTCAGGAAATCTCATCGGGGGCAGTCCGTTCCTAACTGACTCATGCTTGAAACCTCATCGAAGAAATTCATTTGTTTCGTATACACCAAAATTTTCAATATTCACTTAAAAAGTTCCCAAGCAAAAATATTTTTCATTTTGTGACTTCGAGGACCCGTAATTTAGTAACGAAGGATTTTAGGTGAAAAAAGTTATATGAAGTAGTGGTGATATCTGCTATATATATATATGTATATTTATTTATTTGTACAATACATCTAGCAGGCCCAAAAGCCCATTTACAGGTGTATACAATAAGTATTATAAATAATTACACATATAACAGAATCAATTCTGAATGAAACGGAGAATCTCTTTTTTGAATTTCTGGAAAGTTAGAAAAAATATATCTACACTAGGAACCTTTTTTACACTTCTAGATATTGTAGCAATAGGAGAATGATAGTGATGCTCTGTACTGGAAACAGGAATATGAAATGTGCATATGAGACACTAGGGGTGAACAATCTCTATGTCCATGTATGATTTTATATGCAAAACACATATCTCGGCTTTCCCTGAATTTTTTTAGAGATATCATTTGAAACTCGTCCCACAATGAATCATAGCTATAACCTCTCTCGGGATAAACACCACGTTATCTGTCTAATTAATTCTTTGCTATACCAACTCGGGTACGAATTTGATCTAGATTCTGCAAGCGGTACACACTCAGTAATCATTTTTTGAACAATATCATTGAAAGTTTCACACATAGAGTCAACATAATTTTGATAGGATAAAAGTTGAGTCCAATTAATTTCACACAGTAACCGAGAAAACTTTTGTACATCGACTCTTTTCATGTCATACCTTTTAATAATTGTCGGAAATTTTTTGTAGCTCACAGAGTCGTTGGACAGCTGTATCAGAAGTCCTGGGTGATGGGGATCTATAGGTACTAATGGATCTTCATTATTTTGCACAACACATGTAGATTCGGTTGAACATATCACTAAATCTAGTAGCCTGTCATTGATGTTTTTGATCGAATTCCATTGAACTGAGTCACCGAAGTTCAAGAAATCAACAAATCGTCGTATTAGATTCGTTTGGTTACCGATGTCGTAGAATTCTTGTAGCTCAGAGAGATTGAAATCCCCAATAATGATGAATTTGTTCTCTTCGAAACTGTTTTCCATGAATCCAAAGAAACCTTCGTATTTTTCAAGTGTTGTTTTTGGAGGAGTATAAACTGCAGCAATATATGAGGGTTTTATATTTTGCGTCGATACTTTGATACAGAGAAAATCTATTGTATCAATAGGACATAATATAAGTTCACATATTTCTGATTTAAATAATATACTGTTCACTGCCACTAATACACCTCCACCTCGAGTTCTACGGTCTTTTCGGTAAGTTACGAAATTCTCCGTTGCTCACTCCATCATGTAACCAGCTCTCTGTAACTACTATTATATTTTGGTCACTTCCCAGAACGTTTTCATGAAATAAGTGGGTTTTAGAATTCAGACCTCTACAATTTTGGTAAGAATTGATTTGTTGAAATTATAAACAGGATGTTCATAAAATCAGATGTGGAATCATCTGCGACTGAAAGATAAACTTTAGTCACTATCTTCCATCGTCAAGATAACCTCTTGTGGGGTATTCATGTTGAAAAGGGAAACATTCTCAATTAAATATTGATAGAAAGATTTTTCTGTGAATTGAAAAATCCACGATTGAAATGAAGTTATTTTTTGTGAATGTCTAACAGAAAACAACTACTTCCCCGGCTAAAGCCACGCTGGACATTGAACTACATCTGATAGATATTAAGATACAATTTTCTTGGGAAGACCTACTGGATGAGTGATTCAGTTTTTTTTGTAATAAATGGAAATCCATTTCTGTATTTTATAATCAAGTCACTTTCACCGGAATCTTGATGCTCTCTCAGTTCCTGGCGCATTCTAATAAAAAGCTCCCTTTGCATCAGTGTCTGATCGGGTTTGATGTATACATCTTTGAACCGGTCAACAGCTTGTATCTTCTTGTTATTCCTTATGAGTTGTGAGTGTTTCGAGCTATCAGGCATAATTATTTTTAAAGGTCTGGTTTTCCTAAACGATGGATTTTTGAACCTGTCATTTCAAAATCCGGAATAATAATTTTGACAACATCCTTTACTATTGCCTCTTGGCCAGTATTATCCTCAGGAATACCAAACATAATTATATTATTTTCTCGTTGTTTGATTTCGGTTATTTCATAAATTATTTGCATGGGATTTTGGAACGCCACTGACGAATCATTAACTTTGGCACTCAGTAAATCTATCTTATCATTGAGTTTTTTCACAACTTTTTCGTGTTCTTTCTTCACATCATGGATATTAGATTTCAGCTCGTCCACTTTTTTCTCAAATGTAGCCAGTTGTTGCTTTACACTTTTTGCGATTTCATTCGACACACTATCAGCTATTTGTTTTATGAAATATGGTTCTTTGAATAGCTGTTTTATAACTATTTCGGCGCTGTTTTTCAATTCACTTATCTGTTCGCGCATTTGCGGCATAACGAGAGTACTTCTCGAAAATATTCTAGATTGAAAACACTGTAAATAAATGGAGATTCGAGCCGCTTCACTCACACATGTCCTTCTCTCGCAAACTGTTATACTATATATATATATATATATATATATATATATCAAGAAAATTCCACGATATTAGGTTCAAGCTTCACTGCACAGATTATAGGTGTCACTATCAATAATCTGATGCAGTTCACATAAATATATATATATATATATATATATTGTTATGTTATGTTATGCCAGTTATAAGTTTTAAAAGGAAAAAACCCACAAAAAAGAATAATTACTAAATAGTTATTAGTTTCAAGAGATTGTTTTGACATAATTTTGGAAGTTCTATTTATTTGTAAGCCTATGTATAATATGGATAGATAAAAATGTCAAAATACTATAACACAATCAATTTCATACACTGTCATCATGATTATAACCCATAATTGGTAAAAAGACAACAAAAAGTCTAGTTTTACAAAATTTTCATGAATAAAAAGTGATCAACACATTTATAAATTTGAAACATACAGTATATGAAATTGTAGCTAACTAAAAGTAGCCAATGGTAGAACAGCAAACTTCTTGATGATATTAGCCAATCAGGGAATAGATGGTCATATGGAAAATTGGAAATTGTGAGAGAATAACAACGGGGTGATGTCATAAGCAATTATTATTGAAATATGTACATAGTAACAAGAATGGGAAAATAGTTGTATATATAAATTATATAAGATGAACCCAAACAGTGAAATGTGACAATTTGGTGCGCGAATTCAAACATTCAAATGAAAAAGAAGAGGGAAAATTGGTATCCAAGGGAGCAACAAACAAAGCCAAAAAGGAGATCGAAAATAAATTTACAAGGGAATGCCACGCAACATTTTGGGAGAAAGAAAAATGAAATAATTCCAACGTTAGGAGAGAAAAACCAATATTACCTTAATTATACAACATATCCAAGTGCCCAAAGCTGATTTATGCATATGTATGGTTCCTGATTTATGGTATTGGAGTTCCTGATAGAGCTTGGAGTGAGAAAGGATCCAGTTTCAGGGCATATCTTGAACACCGACATTTCCAGCCAGGTATAAAAACTTAGTGCACATCCGGTCTTGAACAATTTCACAAATAACGTATCTCACATCTGAAGAACTTTATTTCACTTTATTTTGAACCATAAAAAAAAAAAATCACTCTCAAGGAAAAAGTGAGGTTCTGTCGATTTATCCATAATTTGATTTTATGATTATCCATGAATATTTGTAAATTCACATTAGAATAAGTTATTTCTCGTAGGCCAGGTAAAATTAAGTCTTCCTGAATAAAGGAAATAATTGCTTTTTGATACTTTGTTGTTTGTTTTCTTACAATGATAAACAATCACACCGATGACCATTGAATAAATTGAAATTAGACAGCAGTGGTTAGTGGCTCTATTGCCTCAACCGGCTATCTGAGGTAAGAGGCGTACCAACTGTTGCTTAGCCGTGGTGAGAAAAGTGATAACAATTGGCAGCAGCGTGACGAGAGAACAGTGACGTTCGCTAGCATTTATTATTACAGCATACAATACAAATACAGGGCGAAAATATCTATCTATATAATATCAATTTGGCTCACAAAGAATAGCATAAAATCTATTAGCAATCTTATTATATAAAAACATTTTTTTGCAAATATCATTATATAACAATATATATATATATATATATATATATATATATATATATATAGGGTGTCCCCTCGAAAATCTAAACAATATCGAATCAGTTCAAGCACCAGGGTTTTAAGACATCTCAAGTAAGAGTTCCCTCTTCCAGATTATTTTTTTTCAGAAACAAAAGTCAAAATGAATAATCTCTAATGTCTTTGCCACATAAATATCTTTGCACATGCGTGTTCTATATGTCGTCTTAATCATAAGCATAAATATCGAAATTTGCCAATTTTGAAGGTCATATTCTTCTGATAATGATTGAGTCTAAAACTAAAGAAGTTGCATAAATTCTACCAAATGTAAAGATTCAACTCGATTTTATGATTGAGACAGAGACCGTGACTAGGCTATGATAATGATACTGTTGCATAAATATCGAGTCTAAATTTCTTGAATCGGGCGGGATTTTAACTTAATTTTTGTAGAATCGATTGTCACCCAAATTTTATATTTAACTGACAGTGCTTGACCCCGATCACTACGCCTCTAGCTAACGGACAGTACCTTTCAACGGCTCACATGCTAAACCATTTCCAGAACCAGAAAGAGCACCCCCTGAAAGACTCCGACTCCATGGACGGAGTCTTCATCCCCTCCTGCGAACCCCCCATGCACACCGAGGAAGAGGACGAAACAAACGGGCTGGACATAACTATAACATTTCCCGAATTTAGTAACGCTTTATCCAACAAACCCGCTTCTCACTTATCCGTACGCGTTTCGGACATTTCCGCCGAGGCTCTCCGGAAACTGAAGCGCTGCCCGAAAGATTTCACGCTGCGCATGGACTTCGTGCAAGGAAAACTCCTTTTCCAGTCGGGAAAAGCGCCGGTGAACAACTTCTCCATCGGGCCCGACCTCAAGTTCGTCGAGAACGTGGTAGTCGACGATAAGATGTCGGACATCATCAGCATCAAGCCGTCTACGGAGTGCCATTTCGCCTCCCAGCTGATCTCTGTGGAGAACGTTAACAAGGAGTTGGGGTCGTACAGATCGTTGAGAGCAACGGACTCGGAACTCTTCAGCGTGGTCAATTTGCCGCTGAATTTGTACAGGAATCCCTCCGCCGTCACCAAGTCTTGCATGGCCTTCAACAACGACAGACTGTTTTCGATGGCGATATTGGCGGGACAGCTGGTCAGGAGCATGCCTCAGATTCCCTGCTTGGCGAACATAGGCATCGTAGAAAGCGGGTTCATTGAGCATGTCACTAAAGCAGCTGGTATGTATAAGACCGTATGAAAATTTTGGTAAATGTAAACGAAATGAAAGATGTACAATTTCAGTACCTCCATCATCAGAATTGAAATATCCATTTTCCACCGAATTTTTGGGATATATTCACTAGTAATATTATAAGTACTTCAAAATAATCAGGTTATACATCGATAACTTGTTGCATGATTACAAAGAGTGTCAGTTTGACAGTTTAAATCAAACTGACACGATTTGTAATTATGCAGGAAGTTTGAGATGTATAACCGTATTTTAAGAACGTATTGTATTTGATACGATAATTTTTTTAGTAAATTAAGTAAATATAAACAATTTATTAATTTGAATACAAATTGGTACTTTTTTTTTATTTTATTTTATTTTATGAAGTAGAAAAACTTGAAGTCGTCTCCACAATATAATATTAACAATCGATTAGTTAACAGATGGTGGAAGGTGAAAAACCATCGATTAGGTATACATGTTTCGAACCTCTATAGGTTCATCATCAGCGGAGAATAAAATTTATGGAGATGAAAAAAATTATTTTATAGGTTAAAGATTAAAATTATTTTAAGTCCAGAGATCATAATTTAGACCAAATGAAAACTTGAGAATTCGCCTTTAAGGGCTGTGTCCCATTTTTAAATTTAGGGGGGCTAAATACATTAGCCGATGCAAAATAACAAGACGACATGAGGACCGTGAAAACAATGGTAGCAATCACGGTCCTTATGTCGTCTTGTTATTTTGCATCGGCTAATTATTACTAATTAGAAATGGACACAGCTTAAAGCGAATTCTCAAGTTTCATTGTCTAAATTATGATCTCTGAACTTGAAATAATTCTAATCTTTAACCTATAAAATAATTTTTCATCTCCATAATTATTCTCCTGATCATGAACTATAGAGGTTCGAAACATTATACTAATCGATGTTTTCCTTCCACCATCTGTTAACTAATCGATTGTTAACATTATATTGTGGAGACGACTTCGAGTTTTTCTACTTCATAAAATAATACCACTCCACTTCGAGATACAATGGACTTCTACCACAGACAAATTGGTACAATGAAAATTACAATTGTTATAAACTAGATTTTTTTAACTGAGTTATTTTCTGCGCTGGAAACGTGGCTACTGCTCATTGAAGTGCTGGAAATACCGAAGGGGTTATTACTTGAACCTGTAGCGTTTTTAAAATTGGATCTCATCTTATTTATTATGTTTTGGTGATGTTGTTCATCTAACTGTAGGTAGGGTTTGATAGTTCTTGTTCCGATACACCTGAATTTGAAAATGTTTTGGTTCTCATATTTAAATTTTCCAATTCTGCAGACTTTTTGGTCCATTTACTAATTTCATGCACTCCAATTGGCATATTTTTGTACCAGCCAAGGGTTTTTTGTTTTCTCCAGTTAGGATTTACTGTCACAAATAACCTATCTGTTTCAATATTGATGTTATCGCTTCTTTTTATCATTAGTTCATCCAGAAGCCTCACTGGACAACGACTTACTTTATTATGGTTGGGTACAAGCCATTTATTATTAGCCCACGGTTTGCTCCTCCCTGTGTGGTTTTGGTAAAAATTATATTGTCCATGTCTACCAGTTGGAGTATCATAATTTCCAGTTTCCTTTTGAAAATAATGAGCTCCTTCATTTTCTCTCCACGCAAGTTCTACAGAAGCAATTAAGAATTTTTTTATTTGTAATCCTTCCGGTGTATTTTCATCCCACGCTTCTATCATTGCTATGTACTCGGTATCTTTGAATGCTTATGCACTAACCTTTCTCTTGTCCGGTAACATTTGAAGTCCCTTCTTTTTGAATTTCTTGCGTTTCGTTCGGCTAAAAATATGGAACTAGAGAATGGATCAATGACTCTATTAAACTCCTTCATATGTTTTTCTTGTATTTGTTTTGCCGTAACGTTCCACATTTTTAACCTTTTTTTTCTTTTCTCCATTCCTTTTCCATTTTACCTAATCTTTTAAAATGGTTTTTTAACTTTCTATTGTTCCAATCTTTTTTTTCACTGTTTTATGAGGCTCAGTATTTTGTATACTTCCGACTATTGCATTTAATGATAAATCTCCGAATCGACTCACTTTTGAACAATTATTGATAAACGTCAAAATTTGGCGGTCCTATTAGTTTGTGTATTGTTGTATATTGATGTCGATCTGATTACTACGGAAATTAAATTATTGTAAAATTTTCGATTGGTGGAGCTACTCTATGTATAATCAGGTATTAAGATAACTTAACTAAATTGAACGTTCTGATTGGTTAAAAATTACACGAAAAAAATAATCATTAGTATACAAGGTGTTTCATAATTGAATGCTGATCCTGAAGGGCGATAATCCTTGGATGATTTAAAAAAAAATTCTTCATATGAACATTTATTGACCATATGAACATTCAATGACCATATATAAGGTATTGCATTTTTGGAATAGATACCGCACTAATTACACCGAATATTGTTTAACAAGTAGAATTGCTTGAAAATAAAATCCGAACATTCAAAAGTATATAGCCGACAAACGAGTCCGGAGACCTATGCTGATATTGATGACAAAATATCGGACTCCTCAAACCGTACATTATATAAAAAATTCAAGTAAATTAACCGATTTTTTCTCGAAATACAGGGTATTCATTGAAAAAAAAAAACGCATTTTCCTAAGAAACTTGGACTGTATTTTTTTACTCACCCTGTATACATGGAATTACTATACGACGTTCTCAACATTGAAGGATGTTTGATATATATGCTTTCCCCTATACGAACTAAAAAACGAGGGGTATAAAAAAAATTATGTCAATTAACTTCTATCCAGATTGAGGGAATTTATCCAGGCTATATTGAATCTTCAATTTTCATCAGAGAACTCACACTGGCTGGTTTAAAATTAATTGGATTTTTTTTGTTCACTCTGTTATAGAGCACAAAACGAAAAAGTATAATGGAAACGAGATCAACGTGACATTGTACATCATTGAGGCATGGTATTCCCAGAATAAATAGGCGTTTTGTCAATTATCGAAATTGTAAAAAATTCTGAGCAGAAAGCTTTACTTTTCATCTTTCACACCCTGTACCTCGAAAACTTGTCGGTGGATTTTTTAGTGCCCATGGACACTTTTGCCGAAAAAGTCAAAATCTACAACATACCAAAAATTCAGGAAATTTAACCGAAAGCCATTTTCTACAAGGATGGTGCGGGGTCGTTTAATATTTTATGTGAAAATTAATAGGAATATTTGTTTTTCTGTGAAATGTTTTATCATGACAAACTTCTAAAATATGAAAGATGAATCCCACTCTACAACCCGTTTTATACAAAGAATCAACAATTGGTTTTTCAAATTAAGTTCGTTTTAATATTATATCTGACATAATTTATGAACAGCTCGTGACTTTTTTGTTGCATCTTAACGGGGGATTGAAGACATCATTTGTCGAAATATTATTATTCTGTTCTTGCTATCATTCAATAGCAAATATGTTTATTTTGAGACAAATTTACGGATCTTTACCAATAAAAAAAATCTTTAGCTTTTCAGATGCAAGGGAAGAATCGCAAAAGTCGCCAGGACCAGAAAAAGAGCATTTCGTCGGGTAATAATCCCTGAACTGTATTTTTTGAAATATTTCACATATGTGAATGTAGACACATTTCATAACATAAACATTTTTGAATACACTCTTTATTCATTCCCAAAATGTCTGTAATTTATTTTCAATCATCAACGTATATTCTAGATTCTAGTATAAGTGTATTAGTAACACGGGAAACATGTCTATTTTTGGAAAAAATTTAGTTTCCTATCAAATATAATTTATAAAACTATGTTGACAATTATTATGATTATTTTTCCGACCCAAATATCGACCAATAGAATTGCACCATTCGACGTCACGTGGTACAACCTACATGGTATTATACTGATAATTTTTTGAAAATTTTCTCTGGTAGTTGCTATATATAAAAAACAAAACATGATCCAGTCAAATTAACCACACTTCAAACTGACAGGTTGAATTCAATTGTGACAATTGGAGATTTTGCATGAAAATGAGTCGATTTGGAGTTTGTTCTCTGTCCACCATCGATAAAAAAGTCAAAGGAAATGTTCCCATTAATACGGAGAAGGCAAAAAAAACAGTTTGGAACCAATTTACTACTTTTTTGGGACGGAAAAATAATCCCCCGAATACCACACGAGCTTCAAAATTATCTGGCATTTCCCTCAAGGTTCCCTGCAAACAAATAAAGTCGTCAAGTTTTTCAGGAAAAATCACTCGCGCTTCGCGCTCGTGATTTTTTAACCTGAAAAACTTGACTCCTTAATTTGTTTGCAACGAACCTATCGGGAAATACCCGATAATTTTGAAGCTCTTGTGGTATTATAAGTGATCATTATTCAGTAGATATAATATGATTATTTGCGCCAATTTAAATTCGATCAATATACAATGAAATGTGGAGTTGCAATTTGCAAAACACGAAAGAAAATTTGAATTTCGCGGGCAAGTGCTACGTTACACCTTAATGAAAGTGCGTGGAGTTGATTTGAAATGCGTTCTGAATTTATATAAAGGGTGTTATGTAATAAGTGTCCAATATTCTACAGGACGATTCCTCAGTTATTTATAAGGTGAAAAGTTTATATAAGCATGGGTCCGCAAGGCCTTAATTTTTGATATACAGGGTCTTAGAAATTTATTTTAATTTTGTTTTTTCGTAAATAATTTTAAAAATAATGTCGATATTTGGACGAAAATTGGTTTTCGGTGATTTTTTAATATGAGAAATTCAAATTTGATCTTAGTTTGGCCCTTAATTGTAGGGGGCGCCACCTACGGGTCTTTGTCTCTTTTGGGGAGTCACAACTTTGTCGTGCATGTATGTATCACATTTTCTAGAAGAAAAATCAATTCCTCTATCATCTTTATGTGAAAAAGGTATGCTTTTCAAAAATCGCTACAAGCAGTCGTTTTCAAGATATTTTTATTTAAATTAATCGATGAATGTGTTTCTAAAAAGTGAAACAATTTTGAAAACTTTTTTTTAATTCAACATAGAAACGCTAATTTTTAAACAACAATAAACAACGGAACACTAGATATAAATCTAAATCAAAATCACAATAAATGTTCGAAATGTCCACCTCCTTCCTGTATGCACGCATCCAAGCTTCTTCTCATTGATTCGCGCACTCTTTGGAAAATTCCTGGAGTATTTTCAATCGTTCTACGAGAGTTAATTATTCGATTACTTAATTCTTCTCCATTTTGGATAGGTGTCTCGTAAATTAAGGATTTTAGATGTCCCCACAAGAAAAAAACCAAACTGTTGAGGTCTGGTGACCTAGGGAGCCATGGTTGAGGCGCTCCCCGACCTATCCAACGGTTGCCGAAAATTTGATCTGAAAATTCCCCGACAGAGATGACTAGCTTTCTCCAAACTTCCTGTTTCTCTTAACCGAGCATGAATTCTTGAAAACGTTTTTGAAGTAGAAGTTGTGAGGTTCGGATAACGCACCTGATACAAACGTCTAGCCTCATATGCATTTCCGTTAGCAAGTCCGTATGTATAATGTATGTCAGCATACTCTGCATTGGTAAAGTTTGCCATTTTTTAACAAATAATCACAATAATAATAAATAAAACTATTTAACTATGCGTCAAGATATTATGACAGCACAAAAAAACATAGGAATAAACTTACTAGCCTACTTGATACTTTTATTTTCAAAGAGTTCGCGAATCAATGAGAAGAAGATTGGATGCATCGATTAATTTAAATCAAAATATCTCGAAAACGGCTGCTTTTAGAGACTTTTGACAAGCATAACTTTTTCACGTAAAAATGATAGAGGAATCGATTTTTCTTCTAGAAAATGTGATACAAACATGCACGACAAAGTTGTGACTCCCAAAAAGAGACAAAGCCTGTAGGCGGCGCCCTCTACAATTGAGGGCCAAACCAAGATCAAATTTGAATTTACCATATTTAAAAATCCCCAAATACCAATTTCCGTTCAATTATCGACATTATTTTAAAAATTATTTACGAAAAACCAAAATTAAATATTTATTTTTAACACCTTGTATATAAAAAATGAAGGCCTTGCGGACCCATGCTTATATGAACTTTTTACTTTATAAATAACTGAGGAATCGCCCTGTAAAATATCGGAGACTTATTACATAACACCCTGTATAAACATTGTCGAGGTAGCGATATGACCGTTTTATGTTAATGTCATTAAGTGTCCCTTTTTAAAATGAAAATGAAAACATCAAATTTAAACTGATTTGACTTATTTTTCTCCCGGACAGTGGGGCTCCTGGGTGGCGCTGGGCCCATGGGAAGTTGCCTACATTGTTAATCCGGGACTGGATACCGTACAACTTTACGTAAAGATACCCCCCACCCACAAGATTTATTTTGTTAGCTCCAAGTTATAAATCATGCCGGAGTTGCAGTAAAAAAATAGTATACGCAACAAGAAAAATCACATCAATTTGAAGATTTCGCTATACAGGGTGATTCAAAAGTACTTTGACAAACTTCAGGAGGCGATTCCTCACAATATTCTAATATGAATTGTTCAAAAAATATATGTCCGGAAACGCTTTGTTTCCAAAATAGAGGGAGTTAAAGTTTTATTTTTACTTACGTTTTTTTGAATAACTTTCGAAATACTGCCTTAATTGAACGAAAATTGGTATTGAGAGGTTTTTTGAAGTGTCGAATTGGAAACTGATGTTATTATTGCTCTTAACCGTAGGATGTGCCACCTACACGTCTTTCTCTTTTTTGAAGATCCTTATCTTTTTTTAGCGTACTTCTGGCACATTTTTTAGTGAAAAAATCAATTCCTCTATCATATCTACGTGAAAAAGCTATCCTTGTTACAAGTCGCTATAAGCAACTGTTTTCTAGATATTTGGACTTGAAAATTTCAAGTCGATTATTTGATAATCAATGCGTGTTGAAGTTATTACTTTGCATTTTTCACAAGAATGCTTAGGAAATGAATTTGACGTTTAAGTAAGTAGTTTTGGTTTTTTGTGGGACACCAGTTATTTTTGTATCAAGGGTGCAAAATCTGTATTTGTTTTAATAACATTTGCAAGAAATATCAACATTTTATTTCAAGAAATTTTGATTATGTAAAATAAAATAAAGGAAACTAAATTGTATTCAAATAAATTGTTCAAAGTGTCCACCTTCAGCGAAGATACAGGCATTCAGTCTTCTAGTCATTGAATCTCGTACCCGCTCAAAAATTATTGGTGTTTCTTATTTTTTCACAGGCGTCTACTATTCGGTTTCTTAGATCTTCCTAGTTCGCTACTGGAGTTTTATAAACTAGTGACTTAAAATGTCCCCAAAAATAACGGTTTTGGATCTGGGGACCTTGGTGCCCACGCCTGGTTAGGTTCTTCTACACCCCTACCGATCCATCGATAGACAGTGTTAAGGAATTCCCTGGCTACAACGCTAAAATGGGCCGGAGCCCCATCATGCATAAACCACATGCGGATACGAATTTCTAATGGTACATTCTGAAGTAGTCCCGGTAATTCATTTTCTAAAAAGTCTCTGTAAGTTGCACCATTCAGTCGGAACGGAAGAAAGAAAGGACCTATCAAGTAATTATCAATTATTTCCGCCCATACATTTACAGAAAATTGATACTGATAACGTCTTTCACTAACTGCGTGCAGATTTTCTAGAGCCCAAACATGGTTGTTATGAAAGTTAGTGATAGCATTTTGGGAGAAGTTTGCTTCGTCCGTGAAGAGTACATATCTTAAAAATTGAGGATTTCCAGCCAATTTTCTAAAAAACCACTGACACATAGTAATGCGTTGGGGGAAAAGTCTCGTGGCAAAAGAGCTTGTACCCTTTGAATATGGTATGGATAAAATTGTCGATCGTGGATAATTCTCCCAACTGTTGACTGAGTAGAATTGAGAGCTTCAGCAATTATTCTTGTACTTGTTTCTGGATTCTCCTCGAGAGCGTTCAAAACAGCTATTTCCAATTTTGGGGTTCGGACTGCTCGTGGTCTACCAATAATATCAGCTGCCCTCTCAAAGATACCTGTTTCTACCAAACGACGGTGGAGACTGGTAAATGTTGGAGCTGAAGGCAGTACTCGATTAGGAAATCGCTCCTGGTAAATACGTCTTGCTTCGCGCGCATTGCCATCCGCAAGGCCATAAATGAAATGCATATTGGCTAACTGAGCATTATTGTTTGAATAATCGATTTTTTCAAAATTAGTGTTTTAAAACTTACAGAAACTTCAACAAAACAACAAAACGTTTAATACATAATTAATATATAATTACCAAAACTACTTACTTAAACGTCAAATTCATTTCCTAAGCATTCTTGTGAAAAATGCAAAATAATGGTAATAACTTCAACACGCATCGATTATCAAATTTTCAAGCCCAAATATCTAGAAAATGGTTGCTTATAGCGACTTGTAACAGGGGTAGCTTTTTTACGTTGATATGATAGAGGAATTGATTTTTTTACTGAAAAATGTGCTAGAAGTACGCTCAAAAAAGTTATGAATCTTCAAAAAAGAAAAAGAGCAATAATAACATCAGGTTCAATTCGACACCTCAAAAAACCTCTCAATGCCAATTTTCGTTCAATAAAGGTCAGTATTTCGAAAGTTATTTGAAAAAAAAAGGTAAATAAAAATAAAACTTCAACACCAGGGTATCTTGGAAACGAAGCGTCTTCGTACATATATTTATTTGGACAATTCATATTACAATATTGTGAGGAATCACCTCCTGAAGTTTGTCAAAGTACTTTTGAATCACCCTGTATAATGTTATTGTGAAAAAAATTTGTTGGACGATTCTTTGAAAGATTGGTCACATTTCCACCAATGTAACTCGTTACACATCAAACTTATAAAAAAGTATTGATACAAAAAATTTACGGAATTTAGTCATCCTCAAATTTGTGTTGAACATTTTTGTCGCAGGATCAATCGTCGAGGAATTATATCGAAAAAAAAAAATTTTTTTGCGGATCGCGTCGCCCCTCTCTTCCCCAATGACCTTTCAGCCGTGTTTCATTAATTATCTAATATTCCATGCAAGGCCGTACCCAGAGAAAAATTTCGTTGGGGTCAGTTCTACAGTAAATTTTTTTTTTCACCTTATTCCAGATATATTTTACATATTTCTGTGAGGGGGGTGGGGGAGTTTAACCCCCCTGGGTACGGCCTTGATTCCATGTGACGTAAAAACTGAGCATTTCACAGCTGTATAAAAAGAGAAACCCTCACTGGAGGACATTCTCTACACGTCCTGTTTGTATTGTAGTCATTAAGTTCACTTATTGTTCTGAAAAGAACAAATTGTTCAATGTTGCTCCTCTAATGATTAAACGATTGATGTGTGTATCCTACAAATACCTGAGCCGGTCCTGGACACTGCATTATATCCATATGTCCAAAGAAACGTTCCAGTAGAATGCAGAGTTCTTTCAAATATATCGAACGTATATTGGCTACTACCTACAAGATGGCAGCACATGGATGTGAAATCGAGCACCCATATGTTCTGTCATCTGTCATTTGGTGAGGGTAGTTGTGAAGTGAGTAATGGATGTTGACACTTGTAATTGATTTTGTTTATTTTTTAGTGCAATTCCTGACTGATTAATCCACAATGAACAATTTCAATTAGTGCATCACTTCGGGTTTTGTTGTGTGAGGTTATGCCCGTCCAAATTCAATTCGCGATTGTTGTTCTTTGACCTTGTATCGGAAGTATATCGGATAAAAGATGATTGCAATCAAGTGAACTCTTGTAGGTAGTGCTGAAATTCTGAATGAACATTTTGAAATCTTCAGTGGTCCATTTCTTCATGATGTTGTGAGAAATCGTTAAGAATCAACGATGCCCAACGGAAACTATTACAATGAAGGAGGCCCTTTTTTATACACGGTAAGAAAGTGCAAATTATCATCATGTTTGACTTATTTCTATTATTATTGTTTGTTTTGGCGAATCAATGCATATTCTAGTTCCATCTAGTCGAAGTTATAACTGCAGTTCTGACATAAAAGGCACAAAACTAGAAATTTCCAGGGGAAGTTTTCTTGTGCTTCAAGTTTTTTTATTATCCTTCAAAGTATTTGCCAGAATTTTCATGCATTTTCAATGAATTATAAACGTGTAATTGTTAACATGTAAATGTCGATATAAATGTAGTCCGATCTGTCAACATAAATATATCGACAATAGACTGAACACACAGTATGTCTTGCAGTATCTCAATAACCTAATTGAATTGTTTCGCTACCTTGCAATCTGAACTATTAGAAAAATTAATTGCATATTCTATTAGAAACACCCTTGAAATCATTCAGACAATTCAGAACGAACTTATGGGTTGAATAACAAAAAGACCAATTAGCAGGGTTGACGTGATTTAATTGATGTAAATACATGATTTTAATTACATGATTTTTTTTCAATTTAAATCATGATTTAAAATCAAAATTTCTGAAAAGTTATACTTACTTAATTAAGGCCCGGTATCTTCACCTCCAGTTATGCTAGGAATAAATTATCCAATGGTTAGAATGTGCTCTTGCATCATCAATAAACGTTGAACAAAAGCATATTCTAACCCTTGGTTAATTTATTCCTAAGTAGTATAACCGGAGGTGAAAATACCGGGCCTAATTAATGATTTATTATATCAAGAAAATTATACCACTGTATCTAAATAATGCTTATTTTAGTTAATTGTAGTGCTTGTACAAAAAAACTAGTTTTGCTGCATTTTTCGTTCCTAATCGATATCTGAGTTTGGAATGGACTAGGTAAACCAAATGTAGAGAAAATTCTTTCGACTGATGCGGAAGAAGCAGCAGTGCAAAATAATTGTATAATTATGAAGAACTCTTTTTGAATAATGGGTATATTTTGTTGTGATCTCCACCAATCTATGGGTTTTACATTCTGAAGAATATCATCATGGAACATAATATCAGTGATAGTAAACCACTATTTGGATATAATTCTTCAACAGTTTTTAAAGCAACATTTTGTTCACTCTTTGTCAGTGTTTGCTGAGTTTTTGTTGGGTAAAGAATATATGCCAACAAATGATATGGGGTTATACACTGTTCTCAACACCTCTTAAATTTTTGTAGATATATTAAAGTTATGTCAGTTTTGTCAAAATGGGTTTCTAATATTTTAAATTCTTCTAGGACATCTGAAAGACTGGCACTGTTTCTTTGTAGTCTATATATTGCGATAGAGATATGCTCAAGTATTGTTAGATAATCTACGGCTAATCTTTTTAAATGAATGGAATGGAATTTTTCCCCTTATAATATTGTCAATTTCGTTTTTGTTCTCCTCAGTAATTTTGAAAAGTATGGGCCTGACTCAACGAAACCTTTTAAACAGTTTAATTCCATCTGACATTTGGCAAAACTAGTTTTTTGCCTCCTTCTTTAGCATATGCTGCAGAGGCTAAATGGTTGTCACGGAAGTATTTGGCAATGTAAACAACATGTTCTTTAATATTTGCGATTTCCAAATCCTTACATAGTAAATTTAAAATGTAAAAATAAAAAATAAAATTAAAAAAAAATAGTAATTTTTTATGTTTTCCAAATAAAATATGATTATTTTCAACCCTGCCGATTAGTCAATGCAAAGTTTTTAAACGCTTGTAACATTTGTACCAATATGTGAACACAGAGATAATATTGCTGTGATATGTTCCTTGTCATCTTCACTCCTTGGTGTAGGTCTCTTGTCAATATCAATATCATTTTCTCAGGTACTCTTTCCAAATATAATTCATGTAAGGCTCTGGATTCAATAGCCTTGCAACTCGTTCCAATCCAAATTCTTACAAATAATTGACTTATTGCTTCATTCGGTATTTTTTTTACATAAAAATGAGAATAGGAACCGACAATTGAAATATAGGTACACACCCTTTTAATAATGTTTCAGCCTATATTCTGGAAAACTTCATGTATGTTCGTTTTTGCATTTATGAATATCCCGTGTAACTGAACATGTCGTTTGCTAGTCCTTCCTTGACATTTAATTAATTGTTTCTTCGTTGGAAATCATAAAATATATTTTCAATTTCATTTTGATATCTGCAAATATATATATATATATATATATATATATATATATATATTTTCTTCTTGTATTCTTGAACCATATATATTATATTTCTGTAATTTTTTTTTGGGTTTTGGTTCACTTATAGGAATAAAACGTGGATGCAAATTTGGTACTATTTCATATTGCAATTTATTTTTTTATATAGAAAATATAACGTTTCGCTTAAGTACTTAAGCTTCATCAGATATTGTATCTAAAAAGGGCGAGAGGTGTTAGATCGTTTTCCTTGTGAAAAAAGATTATGTGTTATTACCTGTCAGCACAAATTCGGTTGGGTTAGGTAGATTAGGTTAGGATAGATGGCATTACTAAACTACGACATTCCTAAAACCATCTTGAGATACGTCATTCCCTGTCTTTTGTGTCAATGTCAAACATTCCTATATTAAATATCGAAAAACAGAAAAATTCCAAACTATCTGATGAAAACGAAAAAATTGGTTTATCATTTTTACTACTCAACCACAGTGAAAACAATACTATTCAAGAATGAATAAACCAAAGAAAGAAACCCACTACACTAAAATCCTTGTGGGTCCAAAAACATCGAACCTAACCCAACCAATTTGTGCCGACAGGTAATAACACATAATCTTTTTTCACAAGGAAAACGATCTAACACCTCTCGCCCTTTTTAGATACAATATCTGATGAAGCTTAAGTACTCAAGCGAAACGTTATATTTTCTATATACAAAAATAAATTGCAATATGAAATAGTACCAAATTTGCATCCACGTTTTATTCCTATAAGTGAACCAAAACCCAAAAAAAATTACAGAAATATATATATATATATATATATTTGCAGATATCAAAATGAAATTCGACACAGTTAATATAGACGTCAAATGCCATATTTCAACGTCTCTGACGATTTTTTCGGACTTCCGGATTTGGCCGGAAGGGACATCTTGATTTTTTTAAATGGAATACACTGTATATTATAGCATTTTGAGATTCCTGAGAAAACTCTGAATGGATTAAAACTATTTTAATGGATTTTTATAGCGATTTGATTTTTTTAGAGCTAAGTTTGGTTTTCAATCTGGCGTGCTGCGATTAAATTAGAAATAACAAATTACATGAGAAAAAATAGAAAAATTCAAATTTGACCATTAACCAACATTTTTTATTCGAATATAAAAAAACAACAGACAATTACTATGTTGTCGATTATCAACATACAGATGCTCAAAGTGCAGACCTCCCTCTTCCACGCACCTTCTACTTCTAGAGATGGTATTTCGTGCAACTTCCTCAAGCATTAGAAGGCGGAATAGTTTCAAACGCATGGCGTAAGTATTTTGTTTTCCAAAATTGCCAGTGTTGCTGTAGGTGTGGGGGTATACACGTTTTTCAAATAGTCGCATAAAAAAGGGGTGTCCGGAAAACATGGGGGCCAACTTATGGGACCATTCGTTGCAATGATCTGTTCACCAAAATTATGTGTTGGATGATTCACTACTGGGGCAGCCAGAAAACTTGGCTCTAAAAAAATCAAGTCGCTATGAAAATGTACTAAAATAGTTTTAATCTATTCAGACTTTTCTCAGGAATCTGAGAATGCAATAATATACAGGGTGTTCCATTTAAAAATCACGAATTGATGTCACTTCCGGTCAAACCGAAAGCCCCAAAAAATCGTCGAAGACGTCAAAACGTCGCATTTGACGTCTATATTAACTGTGTCGAGTTTCATTGTGATATCTGCAAAAACAAAGGGCAAATTAGGGGTGCTCGTGATATCGTTGTTACCCGGTAAGTATATATCAATCAATCATAATGAAATAATGATATATGTTATTTTTAAATGACCGAATGATCCAAAACTTCGGCTTTTGCCGACAAGTGGTCTAGCTTCAGCGTCATATTATTCGAACATCCCCTTAACCCCTATCAACCCTAGCTTCGAAGTTTCCAAAGCCACCACCCCATTTTCAGTGCTTTAGATGAAAGGTAACGAATCTGGTACAGCCAATTTTCTCTAAGGTTTTGGTGATGAAAATGACTTGCAGAAACCCAAATAATCCAGTAGGGGGGGGTTACCTTACAAACGGTCCGGTAGTTCTAAATTTTTTATATGTTGTCTAGGATGGTTATAAGTGTTTAAAATGCAAAATGCACAATTCTTCCCACTCCGCGCCCGCCGCTATATTGAAAAAACCGAAAAAAATCGGAACTTTCTTCAGATTTTTGCTTATATCTTCGTTTCGGTGCATTTTAGCTACAAAAAAGTTCATTAATTTGTGAAGAATGAAATTTAGTATAATTACGTTTTTTTCCTAGGACTGGTAGTTACGGAGATATGCACTTACAAAAAAAGTCGCATTTTCCGGAAATTTGTCAAACTTCTATCTTTAGAACGTAGGAAAAGGAAAACAAGGGGCCTTCGGCCCCTTCCAGTTGGAGTACGTAGTTTTTATGTGATATCAGGTTAGTATTGAGCTCGGATCATATTAGAGTTTAGCATTGCTCCTAAAAGGTGTGTGTAGGGAATATGGCATATACCATGAGCATGTTATTACTTTGAAACTATCATTGAGCACCAAAGATGTGTATACGACGATATATAAGTAAAGAGATATACTGCGACCAAATATGTGTATTTTATTTCGCTCTTCGTTCACTTTGGGTTTTCGCAGGAAAAATGGAGAGCTATGTAATTTTTATTTTATATTTTATTGCAATGTTTTGAATGGATTCGGAGAAATCTGGAAATGTATTTTTTCTCTTTTGATTTTTGATTTTATCTTCCTCACTATTCGATTTGAAGGAAAAGTCAACGAAGTTTTTTTGTAGGAATAGATAAGAGGAATCTTTTTGCTTTCCATAATTTTTTCGATATGTCCAATAGTTTTTGAGAAATCAGAATTTTACTAATAAAAATTTTCATATATTTTTTTTTCTAACTTTGAATTATTAAAGAAATATGGTTCAGATGTTTCAATGGAACTCATGAAACTCTATGAATAAAATTTCAACTTTTCATTTTTTCCAATATAAAGCTCAAATATTCATGTTTACCGTCTTTCAGCTATATCTCCCGTACTATTCAATTCAGAAAAAAAGAATTGCAAGGTTTTTTGTAGAAAATGTCAACAGCAATATATTTGCTCGTTAAAATTTTCGAAATTTCCAGTCGTTTTCGAGAAAAATTAAGTTGTTTTAATTTCGAGATTCAATTTTCAGATTTTCAATTGTTTTTTGATTTTCCGGTGGAGTGAGAGAGAAATGTATTGGGAATATCTTGTGGACTATTTACGAGGTATACACAGCATTTCGAGATGTCCATATTTTCCATTAGTTTGCGAGATTTTTGAATTTATGTCGGACCATGTATTTCGGAAAATCCCCCTGGAAAAACCATTTGGAATTTTCCGATCACGCCCAGTTTCAATAGGCTTCCTGTACGGTTGTCGAACTGTTCTGTTCTGTTACAGAATTTGAAATCGAAAGGACCACCTATGCGACCTGTAGTCGAACCACAAGGAATTTTCAGAAAAATCCCGGAAAAACCATCTTGGAAGTTTTCGATTTCCTTCATATTTTAATGACAGGATACTCTTTTTTGTGGAACATGATGGCAAAGTTTCAAGACGATACGTCAAAGACATACAAAACCAAAGTTGCTCAAAATTCGATGGGGATCATTTTCTCTATACCCATCCCATATCGGCATTAAGGGAAACGAAAAAATCGACATACTCGCAAAAAATGCAGCAAATAGCGAAGTACCCCCATGCACGAACATAATTATTCAATCCGATCTCAAAACAGCCGTGAGGAGCATCCTGATCAATAGTTGGCAACAACAATGGAACACCAGTGGGTCAAAGTTGAGCGAAATAAAGATGTCAGTAAAACAATGGAAATACACTCCAATGCCCAGAAGACACCAGGTTCTACTCGCAAGACTCCGCATAGGACATACACGACTTACCCATGGCCACATCATAGCCAAAACAGAAGAACCATACTGTGATATCTGCCAAACAAAAATCACTATGAAACATATCCTCCAAGAATGCCCATTATACTACCAAGAAAGAGAGGACAATAACATCCCAGAGTGTATCACCCAGACCTTAGGAGAATGCAGCGCAGTCGAACTTTTTAAAACATACCAAACTTATGGACAAAATTTAGTATTATTACACAGTGTCAATGTTAACTGAATGTCTTTAATAACCGTTAAGGTTGATGAGACAATAAATAAAGCTATTTAAAAAAAAAAATTTCTCCATACCTCTATCTCGCTTAGTTTCCGAGATAGCATTTCACCAGAGACCGTAGTATACTCTATAGTATATCGTCGTATAACAAGTATCAGAATAACATTTGTAGGGAATTTAATTACCTACAAAATGCATGTAAATTTTTTTCAACAAACTCTACGGAGTGGGGAGTAAAGAAAAAAGTTGAAACAACGTTCCATGGTCGTTGTTGATGGTGGGTACCTTCTTCACAAGGTTGTATGGAACAGAAGCTCGTCCTTTGAAGGGATTTGCCAGGATTACGTCGAGTACGTTCAACATCACTATGGCACCGATGTAAGGGGGTGATTTTTGATGGCTACACTACAGATCCTTCTCAGCAAGGGACCAAGACTGCTGAACGAGCAAGAAGGTACAAGGCAAACTCATCATCAGACGTGGTGTTTGACAGAAGAACTGTCAACACCACACCTCAGGATAAGTTCCTGGCCAATGAGGGAAACAAGGACCGATTCGCGAAGCTGCTCTCCAGTGAAATGCAAGCGTCAAAAATAGCCACAGACCAAGCTTCCGAAGATGCTGACAGGTTTATAGTTGCCATTGCTAAATGCCTCTCTCCCACGTACGACGCCGTCATCATTGTCGGGGAAGACATTGACCTACTCGTCCTGCTGACTGGCACCACATCTGTGGTAAACAAAAAACCAGCGAAAGGGAAACATCCAGCCGCAATCTACTCAGCCTCCTCCTACAAGTACAACACCACAGGCTGTATTTTGCTCAAGCACGCAATATCGGGCTGCGACACCACTTCAAACCTTTTTGGGGTTTGGAAAGAATAAATTCTGCCAACTTTTTAGGGAAGACCCATCATTGCTGGAGCAGCCGGAGAGGCTCGATGATCCTGCTGCCAGTCCCCAAGAAATTTCAGCACCAGGAGAGAAAATCTTGGTATTCCTGTATGGTGGCAGTAGAGAACAGTCGTTGAGCTCTCTTCGCTATAGCAAATTGAAGACAAGTACCACCAACCCCAATCTGGCTAAACTACCTCCGATCACTGACGCAGCACATTTCCACTTCCTGAGGACATACCACCAGGTCATGGAGTGGATGGGGATTGTCAAAGACCCTATCGAGGGGGGCTGTTGTAGAAAAGCTGGAAGACTGGAGCCCATCAGGATGAGTACACACGCTGCTCCCCTAAACCTGCTCAAGGCCATCTCAGGCAGATGCACAACTGGATGTAAGGGGGCGTGTGGCTGTAAAAAGGCTAGCCCAAAGTGATCCGCCCTTTGCAAATTCTGTGTTGGCCAAGAATGTAATAACAGGAATGAAGTCTTCGTCGACGTCGAAGACGACGCCGATCTAGTAACTGTAGTATCTGTAGTAACGAAAATGAAGACTTCGACTTCATTAACTCACACCTTACGAAACGAGCGTTGTTTTCTTTTCAGTTCTTAGTTCAATTACTACCGATTTTTATATGATTATTACTGCCTTTTGTTCTTACTTTTTTTGAATAAATGAATCTTAAAAAAATGTATCTGCTATATTGGTGGGTCATTTGAAATTGAACATCCCCCCTCAACAGTAAGTACTCAAGTGAAATAGTACCTGCCTCATGAGCATTGCACTGTAACATGTAAGTAACTCAAGTTGGATTGGTATAAACTCCAAATTCAAGTCAAAACTAGAAAATAATTAATGAATTTTTCAAGACACAATGTGGTGTCACAATAGCCAAAAAAAAGGAATATGCCGTTGTTTTAACTTTTATGTTTACCCCCCTCTACGTAGGGTTGATTAGAAAAATAGTACATGTATTTTGTAGGTAATTAAATTACCTACAAATTTTATTCTGATACTTGTTTTCCTAGAATAGGCCATAACTAAATTACAGCGTTCTAAAGTTGGAAGTTTGACAAATTTCCGAAAAATGCGTTTTTTATTTTAAAGAAAAGTGCATACCTACGTAACTATCAGCCCTGGAAACAAAATATAAAACGTAAATTATAGGAAATTTCATTTTTCACAACATTGAGTAGAACTCTTTTGTAGCTATAATGCACCGAAACGAAGATATAAGCGAGAATCTGAAGAAAGTTCCGATTTTTTTTTCGGGTTTTCCAATATGGCGGCGGGCGCGTAGGGGGGAAAATTGTGCATTTTGCATTTTAAACACTTAATAACCATCCTAGGCAACATATCGAAAATTTAGAACTGCCAGACCGTTTGTAAGGTAACCCCTCTCTCTTTAATTGTCTCTATTCATTGGGTTAAAATATTGTATGCCATCTCCAACATTTGACTATTTGAATAATTCTGAACTCAAGGAGCGTCTAAAAGTCAAGATGGTTGATGGAACTACCTACATAATTACTACACAAGATTTATTGAATAAAACCATAATGTGGAAAAGGGAAACATTCTCAATTGAATATTGATAGAAAGATTTTTCTGTTAATTGAAAAATCCACGATTAAAATGAAGTTATTTTTTGTGAATGTCTAACAGAAAACAACTACTTCCCCGGCTAAAGCCACGCTGGACATTGAACTACATCTGATAGATATTCTGAAAAGGCCCTAACTCAAAAGAAAAATCTGAAATTGAAAATTGGCATTTTCATTCAGATAGTTATTTGATTTTCTATTCCAGTCTTAATTAAGAACTCATAAAGATGAATGAGGCAAAGAAGAATGTTTTCCAAAAGAGAGTACTCACCAGAAATCAATCGTAACATTGACGCAGGAGAGACATCGCATTCACTAGGTCTTCAATATATTTGTGTCGACGAAAATCTATTTCACGCTTTCGCGATCATCAGGAAGACCGGAAGAAATGGGAAACACATTTTTGAGAATCACTCTCACTTTGCAAAGATGGAAAAAGTAATAATCATTTCTTTTGGAGAGACACTTTGAAATTAGTGTTTTCTGATATTAAAACCTGTCATGGGGTATGATAGATTGATTTGTTGAAAATATAAACAGGATATTCATATAATCAGATGTGGAATCATCTGCGGCTGAAAGTCACTATCTTCCATCGTCAAGATAACCTCTCGTGGGGTATTCATGTTGAAAAGGGAAACATTCTCAATTGAATATTGATAGAAAGATTTTTCTGTGAATTGAAAAATCCACGATTAAAATGAAGTTATTTTTTGTGAATGTCTAACAGAAAACAACTACTTCCCTGGCTAAAGCCACGCTGGACATTGAACTACATCTGATAGATATTCTGAAAAGGCCCTAACTCAAAAGAAAAAATCTGATTATATGAACATCCTGTTTATATTTTCAACAAATCAACCATAATGTGCTTACTGATTGTATACGAAATTACAGTATTCATATATCCGCTGCCATATCCGGAAAATATATTGTTGAAATAAATAAGAACTAATTTGAAGGTTATGAAAATTAACAATTATACGAATATTTTTTTTGGAATATCAAACGAATTTTCTGAATTCAATTTTATATCCCAACCGGAATCCCAATTTTTGTTGTTTCCTGTATAATACTTCCATACATTTCAATCATTTCAGAGGACAATTTCGATAAACCTGAAATGAAATAAGTAAACTTTTCGATACTAGTAGGTATTCCTAGAAAATGTATTCTTATTTGGAAAACCGAACAAAACTTTTATTGGTTGAATAAACAACGAAAGCATTATTTTCCCAGTCTTGGTTCTGTCAACAAAAATTATATTTCTCAAGTTGGCGTGAAGCTATTAAAAGAGACCTTGCCACTTCGCTAAATGATATTATCGCAAAGGAAAACGTTGATTATAATATTAGTAAATTTCCTTTCCAAGAATTCATGAAGTCCTTGTAAAAAATCTCAGCATTGTCTTCATTATTCATAATAGTTGTATCGAAGCACAATTGAAACTGTTCATTTACGTCTTGAAAAATGAATGATACATTTCACCACGTTTTTGTTAACTCGCTTTTTTGTCTGTCTGTTCGGTAGAAATTTTGCAATCGATTTTAAACTAACTTCATGGTGAATTAGAGACTTGGAACTTACTCTCTCTATGTCTCTTTCTATTATACAGTGATCGTCTAAAGTCCGTTTCCCCCTACTGATTTTTGAACCACCTGGTATATCGCAACGAAATTTGGAGGGTTTAAATATGAGATAAAACCCTACTTTTTCATAAAAAAATCACAGCTAAAAGTTCAATTTTTTTTTAAATATAACACCTTGTATATTATTCCATTTTCGAAATCTGCTCATAATTCTCAACAGTTTTCTCTAATACACTTTACTCCTAAATTCGATTGTTTTCGAAATATTAACGTTTGAAAAGTGACATTTTGGTCATTTCATACTCAACCAAAAACACTAAAGTTGCTTTCAATCAAGTTTGCATTGGAAAAAAATCGTTCTCGCGGTAACATCTTGTTTACTGTCAAACTGAACTGCTAACTGTCAAATAGTCCGTTGAGCGCCTAAATCCTTTTATGAAAGGTGTGATCATGGCTCGTAGTTTAGACGATAAATTTGAAGCGGTTTTGATATTTGGAGAAGCTGGAAGAAATTATAGTCTAGCAGTACGTATGTTTAATGATATATTTCCCAAGAATCCTATTTCGAGGTCATATTTGCGCAAACTTTTAAATAAGCTCCAAGCGACTGGTACGCTGAGAGATGCTCCAAGATCAGGAAGACCGCCTCTTTCAGAAGAAAAAAAGGTAGAAATTGTTGCTGAAATGGTAATCAATCCGACTCAGTCGACGTCTGCAGTTGCTGAATCCTGTGGAGTAAGTTCAAAAAGTGTCCAAAGAGCTCAAAAAAAAGAAAAGTTTCATCCCTATAAAATGAAAATCCTACATGCTCTCACGGAGGATGATCCAGACCGGAGGATTGAATTTTGTGAGTGGTTAACAAGAACGATTGAAGAACAACGGGGCTTCCTAAAACGTGTATGTTTCGCAGACGAAGGCACGTTTTTTCTTAATGGAAAAGTCTACAAACAGAATGTACGATACTGGAGCGATACTAATCCGCACATTTTTAGAGAAAGACATACCCAGTTTCCTAAAAAGGTGAATGTTTGGGCGGGTATTTTGGGCAATCGAGTTGTTGGACCGATTTTCATCAGATGCAATCTTACAGGAGTTCTTTACAGACATCTCTTAGAATCAGAAATTGATCCTCGAATAAGACAAATTGTATTAACAATCAGGAAGAGTTTGAAAATCGTGAAATCATATTTTAGCAGGATGGGGCACCTCCCCATTTCGATCGCATGGCTAGAGAGTTCCTCGATACAAACTTTCCTGGGCGATGGATAGGTCGCAGGGGAAGTAGAGAATGGCCACCAAGATCTCCGGATCTTACACTTCTAGATTTTTTCCTTTCGGGGTATCTGCAGTCAAAAATCTACGCCACTGAATGCCAAACAATAGAAGAGTTGGAACGCAGAATAATAGATACATGTGAAGAAATAGATGAACAGACTTTCATCAACGTGAGAGAAGCTATTTATAATAGGACACTTTATTGTTAAGGAGGGGGCCACCTTGAACACTTGATGAAATAATTGTTGGGGTTAAATAAAAGTGTTATTCAAAAATAAATTAGAATTTTTTAGCTAGGTAACTAATTTGTTTTGATTGTGAATTTACAGAACACAGTCGTAGGCTTCGAGATTTTCCGGTAAGCGGTACTGTTCCTTAATAAACTCTCTTTACGCCTCTTATTAGAATTTATTAAGAGATTTAACTACAAATTAATAACAACGTTTAGTTAGCAAAATGTTTTACCGGAAGTGACCAAAATCCATACTTCATTTTAAACCGGAATGTCACTTTTCAAACGTTAATATTTCGAAAACAATTGAATTTAGGAGTAAAGTGTATTAGAGAAAACTGTTGAGAATTATGAGCAGATTTCGAAAATGGAATAATATACGGGGTGTTCTATTAATTTTTTTTATTGAAGATGGCGCTCAGCCGCCATTTAAAAACTTTTAGCTGTGATTTTTTCATGAAAAAGTAGGTTTTTATCTCATATTTAAGCCCTCCAAATTTCGCTGCGATATACTAGGAGGTTCAAAAATTAGTAGGGGGGGAACGGACTTTAGACGAGCACTGTATACGAGTATGTGTGACAACTACTCTTGGTCCTGTCAGAATTAAATGTCAACGCATTCAATTCCTATATAGGGAAAATTGATACTACATACAGTGATTTGATATTTGAATTCAAATATACCTTTTTCAGCATGTTAAAAAGCCTCAGTTTTTCAGTAAGGCAATGAATAATTCAACTGACATTTTGTAGTTGGTAGAGCTTCAATGTGCTCCGCGAATTTCGTGAAATTCACTAGTTTAAAGTGCCATATAAACCCCAAAGTGTTGAAAAAGTTAATTATAAACTCCTTCGTTAACTTAAAAACAATAAAACAGTGTACTGAAAGTGATCAAAATGCCTAATAAAGACAAACACGTTGTTTCTAACACGATATCTGGCCATTGGGAAACCGCAGGCTATTGTGACCCATAATAACCACCAAGTACAGGAATTTCGACCGTATTGGTTCGCCAGAGTGAAAAAGTGAGGTTAGGATTTCAAAACCCACGAAAGTGAAAAAAATTTCTCTTATAACAAGTGAAAGGACACAAACAACCACAGCTGAATTGCTGAAAAAGTTCAATAAATGACCCCCCAAAGGAAGAGTCCAGCGGACGAGGTGCAGATCGTAACAAAAGCGTGGACTAATTGAAAACAAAAAGCCACAATGTATCACCCAGTGACAAAAACCGCGAAAAAGACATTATTTCACCAAACTATACCACCGAAACTGATAAAACTCACATCGGAAAACAGTGAAAACGCCAGCTGTTCGGTACTAGAACCGAGGAGCTCCAAAAAAGATGCGATATAGTGTATCATTTTCTCCCAAGTGAAGCCGAAAAACTCAAAAAACTCAATGAATACATTTCTAAACATAGTGAAAGTATTAAACCTAATAAAGACACTGGAGAGCAAGGCACCGGGTCCGAGGCCGAGATTAGCGCGGAGTATGAAAGGACTGAAAAAAGTTCAAAAACACTAAGTGAAACAGAAAACGAAAAGAAAGTTGTGAGTGTAACCCATCAAAATGTGGGGAAGGGAGGGGGGTGAGGAAAATACGCTAAAAAACTTCTATTCAGAAGAAAAATTCGTCGAAAGTGAAGAAAAATCCAAACATTTTCAAAGTAAGAAAATAATACAGAGAAAATGTTGAGTCCAACACATAGATAGATAGATAGATAAGTTTATTGTGTTAAAAAAAAATACAATTATTTTTATTCACAAGGGCTCGGCTAGTAAGCGAGCGTAATTCCATATGGATCCTAAGTATAATAAAGAGTTGTACAAATTTCTACGTTGTAGCTAATAGCCACATTTACACAGTCATTCATTCATAATGAACGAACGTAGCTTCATTATATTCATCAGGGACTTCGCTAGGTTTGCTAATAGTAACATGTTTTGTGTATTGAGTACAAGTACTAGACCATCAATATTGCCGATTTGTTTGTAGGTTGAAACGAAGATGTACAGGAAAATGATCGGATAAATATTGATCGTCTAGCACTCTGAGAAAGTTGATAATGTCAAGTTTATTTGAATTACAATAACACAGATCAATTACACTTTGCCCTGAGGCACTGCAAAAGGTAACATTTGCCGGTCTATCACTTGAAATATGACCATTCAGTAACGAAAAATTATATTCCGCCATGAAGTCCAATAGGCAGTGGCCTCTAAAGTTAGATACTCTATGCTTGCTGACCATGTTAGAAAAAAAAAAACAGTATTTTCTAAATTTTGTTAAGGAATATGACTCAACTCGCCAACATGGCAATTAAAATCACCAAGTAAAAATATTATATGACTGCTATATGTATCCAAAATGCAGTTTAGTGAAATACGAAAAAGTTCGAGCTTTTGTCCAATGTCACAGGATGGCTTGAAATATACCGAACATACAATGAATTCACAGGAATGCTGTTTAAACAAGTACATGAGCCACCAGGGAGATGACTCGAGAAGACGCACTGAAAAATATTTTCTGTATATGATTGCTATTCCACCGCTAGCGCGTCCTCTCGACCTCTCCCTGGTTGCTGGAGAGGAAACGATATTAAACTCAGAGCACAAACCTGAAGGTACCTCTAACGCACTAGTCATCCAGGTTTCACAGACGCACAAAACGTCAAAATGAACAGAATTATCCTGCAGAAAGTTGTCAATGTTTTTGTATCCTTGCATGTTCCAGAATATTAGGTTTGTCCCAGCTCCCGCTCTCGGTTCTTTTTAATGTTGTGGGGGAGTATCTGTGTTAGCCCCTCCCCTGCTAAGCGCTCTGCTAACTTTCGGTGGATTTTGTCTGGGCGATACTTCTTCATCGCGTGCTCGCTTTGGATTCCCTTGGCGATAATCTGAGACAGTGACGATTTTTGGGATGTTATTCACATATCTAATCGCCAAATTAGGAACTCCACTGGCTTTTTGGGCATTGAGATCATCGTACAGAGTGCCTAGTGTTTCATTTGTCTTGGTGTTTTATCACTCTTGATTCTGATACGAGGATACTTGCTTCTGAAAATTTTTGACGTGTTTCTTAGCACAGTAACCACCTCTTTGTCACTAGAGAGCTCCACTTTGACCGGGCGATTATGGTCAGTTTTAGGCCTTCCCAGACGAGTAATATCATTGATGGCTACAGTGTGGGGCAAGATTAGCTCATTTATGAGCCTCGCCACCTCGTCCGCTGGAACATTTTCTTCCAGACCAAATACAATTAGGTTTTTCTCACGCTCAAAGCGCATTCTCATTTCATTGTATGTCTCCTCAAGGTTGGTTTCTTGCATTTTACTTTCAAGATTCTGTACTTTCGACTTTCCAACACATCAAAATATGGGGAGTGATATGGAGGATGATAAAAGGAGTAAAGAAACTTCGTTCCTGATGGGGGTCCTCCGACCGCAAACGTTTTTTTATTTCTTCAATCAATCATATAATTCACCATTTTTGATACACAAGGTATGTATGGTATGTCAGGTACAGAGTATGAGAGGTACATAATAATGGCAGATATAAAATATTAGAATGTACAGGTAAAAGGAAAAAAAGACAACAATAAAAACATTCACATTCACAAGCACACATGTGTTTAGAAGAAGTACACAAAATATTGAATATTGCGGAACAATGCAATATTTAACTCAGAATAAAATTATGAACTATACGGTACAAATGAGTTTGTAAGGTTGTCAGTTAGAATTCTACCTATATGAAGTTAGCGAGACAACTCCGAAAAAGTTGATAACAGATTATTCCATAATTTGCCGCCTTTTTGTCGCTAATTAGTTGCGAAGAAAAAAAATTTGTCGCTCTTTTTTTTAAAAAAATATGTGATGTTTCGCTAACTTCATATGAAGTTAGCGAAACAACTTCCGTAATTTCAATTTTTTCACAGTTCCGAAGTATCCATAATTTGCCGCCTTTTTGTCGCTAATTAGTTGCAGAGAAAAAAAATTTGTCGCTTTATTTATAAAAAAATATGTGATGTTTCGCTAACTTCATATGAAGTTAGCGAAACAACTTCGTAATTTCTTTTTTCCAGTTCAAGTATCCAAATTTGCCGTTTTTGTCGCTAATTAGTTGCGGAGAAAAAAAATTTCTCAATTTATAAAAAAAAATATGAATATTTCGTAATTCATTTTTATCACAAATTGCTGCCTTTTTTTCGTTGTGGAAAGAAAATATTCGTCTATCCTTTCTTTCAAAAATTTGCAATAACCTTATATGAAGTTAGCGGGACAACCCCGTCTTTTTTTATTATTTTAAACGGTCTTATTCAGCTTACAGTTTTGTTTATTTGTGTGGGTTGAATCTAGTAATTGAAATTGTATTCCTTTCCTGTTGAGCTATTAATCTGAAATTTGGTACACACCTTTAGTTCTGATGACAATACAATTATGTATATTCAGTATCATTGTAAGTCCAAGATGGCCGTCGCCACAAAATGGCGGATGACATATTTTGTTCAACTCCCTCAATATGGGTATCAAATGAAAAAAAAAAAAATGTTTCGAAGCCATACTTAAACAGAGAGAAGAATTATTGTGTGGGGTATATGAAGTATTCGAAATGGGAAAAGTGGTTCCTAGAAATTGATTATGTAGCAACTTTTTTCTAAATGTATTCAATAATTTATGTTTTGTCGAGGTTTACCCATTATAGATATGAGCATAACTTTTTCATACTTTTCAGTCACTATAGATATAAATATAGCATTGATGCCCGTTTTTGATTTCTCACAGTGTCGACAATTGGTCCTCATATATGTCGGCGATTGGTTATTCATATTTTTCAGGTGTCGAAAATTGGGGCATCTGATATGCGTTTTCATTTATTTCATTTGAATTATTTCACCATGTTATGATACGTTTTTCTTATCTGTTTATCGACATGGAAGTTACAAAGATTCAGAAACTGAATATCGCAACCACGTAAAAATTCCCCTTGAGTTCGAGAAGTATTCGTCATTTTCACGAATACCCTATTGTATGGATATTTATGACCAACCTGATAATTAGTGGGAAATTTGAAACTTTGATTATGTTGAGTTTTGTTCATATTGTGGGAATTTTGGGAAAAAAGTGTTAGTTTCAAAATGTTATTGTAAATATTGCTCAAATTATCCAGATCTGTATTTTTGTTTATACTGTTGGTATCATTCTTGATGGAAAAAATTTCTTTAAATAACCTTTTATGTAAGTTATTCTCTGTGCAAAGTACTTCAAAATGGTTGTAATCCAACATGTGCTCACTGGAGATGACATTCTCAGCCAGTGCCCAAGTTAATTTCTTCACTTTTATGGGACGTTAGGCGTCCAGACAAAGTTTTTGATGTTTGTCCAATATATGCTTTGTCACAAGTCTGACAGGGAATTTTGTAAACGACATTTGATTTTTCCATCCTTTTCCAAGGTTTCAATTTTAGTAGTAGTGACGATGCGTTGGGCAATTTTGATATTCTCATTTTTGAAGACATTTATAAGCTTTAACGATTGAAAATATGGTAACAAACAGAAAAAATAAGTGATTGAAACACTTTTGATTGGGAGGAAGAAAAGTAAAATAAAATCACAAAGGGGGCAAATTATGGATACTCCAGAACTGAGAACAGATAGAAAGTACAGAAGTTGTTTTGCTAACCTCATATAAAGTTAGCCAAACATCGCATATTTTTATTTAAAAAAAGAGCGACAATTTTTTTTTCTCCGCAACTAATTAGCGACAAAAAGGCGGCGAATTATGGATACTTCGGAACTGTGAAAAAACAGAAATTACGGAAGTTGTGTCGCTAACTTCATATAAAGTTAGCGAAACATCGCATATTAAAAAAGAGAAACAATTTTTTTCTCCGCAACTAATTAGCGACAAAAAGGCGGCGCGAATTCTGGATACTTCAGAACTGAGAAAAGATAGATATTACAGAAGTTGTTTCGCTAACTTCATATGAAGTTAGCGAAACATCGCATATTTAAAAAAAAAAAGAGCGCCAAATTTTTTTCCTTCGCAACTAATTAGCGACAAAAAGGCGGCAAATTATGGAATAATCTGTTATTAACTTTTTCGGAGTTGTCTCGCTAACTTCATATAGGTAGGAATTCTTTGTAACTATAATAGCATCTATCTATGAGGAAGGTTTTGATTCTACGAAGGAAAATTTTATCACTTCTTACTCGTTTGACTCCATTTGGTTACTTATTATAGCAGGTGATAGCATTGTACTGGGGGGAGGTTTTGAAATTTGGCGGCATTCGCAAAAGATATCCGTTTCGTGTGTTATGCTCATGTTCAGATCCAGTTTCCGCAAATAAATCCATGTTTGGTCTCGCAAAAATTATACATTTGAATATGTATATGAAAGGTGCTGTTTTTTTTTTTCTATGAAAATAGGCCGACAGCTCTTGCGAAAATCCATGTTGAAATGAGCCTTATTATACTTTCCGACCTATAGAAACTCTTGAAAAATATCTTGCTCTACTCCAAGACAAGATATTTAAACTGATATGTGAGTAGATATACTGAGTAGGCCAGGCTCATCCAGGCTGGGTTTCATCTGTCTTAGAGCATAATATGCTTTGTTTAATTGGTCCACTTGGTTTTCCCAATTCAAATTAGCATCAAGGTAGGTTCCTAGGAATTTAACTTCATCTGACATTTTTAAATCGTCAATAGTGTAAGTCTCAGCTGAGTATTATTTCTGACATGAAATTTGACAGAAATTGATTTTGAGGTATTTAGTATGAGCTTATTTCTTTGACACCATGCACTGAACTGATCGATAACGTTTTGAGAATTTCTGAGGAGTTGTTCAATATTTTGGCCAGATAATGTTATGGTAGTGTCATCTCTTCAATGTCTAAAAATGTGTTTATTGCACAGAAACGTATTGTTCGAAGTATAGCTAGGGTGGCAAACACGTTCTCATGTAGAGCAAAATTTATCCAATACCATATTCTGCCATTGCCTTGTATTCTCATATATGAAATATGTGTATATTTATTCCAGAACAAAAACAATTTTTTATTGAATGCCAGTATTCATAATTTGAACACAAGGAACCGAGAATTGTTACATGTTCCATACGAAAGATTCAAAATAACTTCCGACTCCCCAAACTATCTTGGCCCTAAAATGTTCAATCATTTACCAGATTTGATCAAAAACAGTAATAATATTCCTGTGTTCAAAAGTAGACTCAGATCCTTTTTACAAGAAAAATGTTTTTATAGTGTGGGATAATTTTTCTCTTGATACTTTTGTCTTCATCAACTTGACTATTCCTATATAATTTTGTAAATTATCTTATGGAAAATAAATGATTATTATTATTATTATTATTATTATTATCAGCAATCATTGTAACATGCCTTTCCATAATGTACTGCGGTAAGTCATTCACATATAAGAGGAATAGCAAAGGTCCTAGGACAGAGCCCTGGGGCAGACCCAGTTTGACATTTCTTGCCTCAGAGGTAAGACCATTAAAAGATACTACCATTTCTCTATTAGTCATGTAGGACTCAATCCAGTTTATAAAGTTACATGGAATACCATACTTTGACAGTTTTTCCACTAGGAATTTAGGGCACACTGTGTCGAAGGCTTTTGATAGGTCGAAGAATAATGAAAGGACATATTTGTTGCTATCGATCTCAGTGTATAAATGACTCAGTAGGTGGTAAGAAGCTGTTTGAATAGATTTGTGTTTGCTGAATCCGTGCTGAAATTGACACAACAGATTATTATTTTCTTATCTAAAATTCTGGCAGCAACAACTTTTTCAAAAAGTTTGGATATGGAACAGAGCAAGGAAATTTCTCAGTAGTTGTCTATATCTGGAAAGTAACCTAGTGTTATAGATTTTTTCATGAGATAAGTTAGTGGTTGAATAATGGTCGGGATTATTTCCTTTATTATAACAATTTTAAAACTTTGTCAATTTAATTTGAATTCGAACTTGATTTGTTTGAAAATATGAACGGGATGTTCATAAAATCAGATATGGAATCATCTGCGACTGAAAAATCTAAAGATAAACTTTATATTTTTTCTTTTGACTTAGGGTCTTTTCCCAATATCTATCAGATGTAGTTCAATGTCCAGCGTGGTTTTAGCCGGGGAAGTAGTTGTTTTCTGTTAGATATTACAAAAAATAACTTAATTTTTTCGTGGATTTTTCAATTCACAGAAAAATATTTCTATTCAATTGAGAACGTTTCCGAACTTGTTATATACTATCTGAAAGTTATTGAAATTTTAGCATTTAAATTATCTTCCTAAATATTCCGTATGAAAAAAATATGAAATGGCTGTGCCAGCTTGAGACTCAAGCTAGCCCAACACCATTTTTAGCTAACCAGCTAACTTATACAATTTTCGTTTGTGTTCGAAAATAGTGGATGATTTTCAGTTGGTTGTGCCGAAGCCCAATTTAATATACGTATTTTTCTCGACTTCTAGCAAATGGAGTAAAACCATGAGCGCCACAATTAATTAATACTAAAAGCCGTCTTCGCCATTATAATAGCCGCAATTTTTTACTCAGCAAATGAGGTGGGCACCTACTGCTACACTACAGTTACATGCCGTTTTTAATCACTCGCATTAACCGAAGCCTACCCGCATGCATTGTTGATATCAGCAATTGCGTTACTCCCTTTTAATGGACTGTTATTAGTTCCGTGGTCCTTTTCGTCGAAACTTGCATGGTCGCGCTTGTTCGATCGAAACGGATGGATAAGTCGCGATTAATATAGTCGTCAGTTCGTTATCTGTGACTCTGACGCACAATTTTCGAACCTTAATAATCAGCGGAGCTACCGGCTGTTTGTTATCGAGGTTAGATGGTCAAACTAACTGAATGGTAATTGACGATGGTGCTTAATACCTATTCACGATGTTTTTTTGTCACTGATTGGCTATCTGAGGAGGAAATTTGAAACGGTCTAGTGCAGGTTATATTTAGCATTTTTTTCGCTTCGAATTGCTGCCGATTTCCTTCCGATACTTTTACAGGTAGCTTTGTTCGGATGTTGTCTTAGTCACCTCCAGTTTGTGCTAATTTCTCTATCGTAGTTTTTAGTTAATCGTGCCAATTTTGCTACAAATTTATGGATCATACGCCAGCTACTGTCACTGTTTTTCGACAGTCTTTTAGTTCCGATACTTTTTCACAGCCAAAACTGTAGAGAATAGTTTTAATGATGAGAACTTGAAAAATATCTGAATATTATAATTAAAATATTGTATAAGTAACATTTCAAGATCGAATTTGTGTGTAACGTTTTTCAAGCTGACGCAGTAAGGGCAGAAAATAGATACAAAAAAAGAGAGAACTATGCTATATAAATTGCTGGGTAGTTTCGAAAAAAGAAAAGAAAACGGTGATAGAACCAACGAACATCTCCCGGCCACAAAAAAGCAGAGAAAAGATCAATTTCCGGCATTGCTAGCCACCAAAGGTAATTTAAGTAACTCTACAATGAATCCTGCTTATCGCAGAACTTCTAGAGTTCTCATTTCAATGTCCCTTAAGCTACACCAGCATTTATGGCACACTCCAAAAAAAACTAGTTCAGAATTTTGTACACATTTGGGTCCCAAACCAATTTTATTTACAGTTCCCGTTTTTCAGGAAAAGGGCATGAAAAGAGCTTTTGATTCAAGCTGCACCACATACTCTATATTATTGAAAATATGCAATATATAGTGATCGGACCGGTGCCAGAATTTCTTACACATTTATTACAGATTATAGAAAATTCCAAAATATTGATCCCCAAGGGATTAAATACCCCTGAATATTGAATAATCCCTATTAAATATTCATCAAAACGTGGACGGTAACATAATTTTTCACAAAACATCTTACACATCCATTACAAAGAATTGACGTTATGGAAATTGCATAGTGATGGTTCCCAACGGGTTGAACACATCTGTAAAAAAAATTGTTTGGGACGTAAATTTGTAATAAATGTGTACAAAATTCTGAACTAGTTTTTTTTTAGTGGTCCATAAATGATGCTGTAGCTTTGGGGACATGCCATTTCAAACAGTTCAGACAATAAATCCGCTTATAATATGAAGCTTTCTGTTTGACAAATGTCATGCACCAGGATCCGAAAATTAGCTAGGAGCTGATCCAGCTCCTGAATGCGCCTCTGTTAGCGGAAGATTGGAAAAAATCGAATACTATACAGGGAATACCGAAAAGTGCAAAAATATTATTAATAATACCAATAACCAAATTATATGTACTGAAGATGACATTAACATTAAAACCACCAATGAGACTGATTTACCACCGTAAAAATAATAGTTTGAAAACTAAAGAACACGCTTTAATAGGAAACTAAACTAAAAAGTAGAAAATAATTTTAAATGAGTTTGAAATAAGAATACAGTGATAAACAACAAATATATTTCATCGTAAAAAAGCGTGGGGTGCTTGATGTCAATTGTTATTAATATTTCATGGACAGATATTGGTAAAAGTAGAATCATTATGAAAATATCTTAAAAAGCTACCCACGCTTTTTTACGATGAAATAAATTTGTTGTCAATCACTGTATTCTTATTTCAAACTCATTTAAAATTATTTTCTACTTTTTAGTTTCGTTTTCTATTAAACCGTGTTCTTTAGTTTTGAAACTCATTTAAAATTATTTTCTACTTTTTAGTTTCGTTTTCTATTAAACCGTGTTCTTTAGTTTTGAAACTTATTTTTTTATTTATTTTCCAACTTTTTAGTTTTGTTTCTAACCATATTCCCAAACTCGTCCGCCATTTTGGAGCCGCCATCTTGAATCCTTCAATTTTGACAAAATAATTCCTACCCCAAAAACCCCACACACCAATTTTGAATAGAATTGGACCATAATCAAAAAACTCGTCCGCCATTTTGGAGCCGCCATCTAGAATTCTTCAATTTTTACAAAAGAATCATAATATTGGACCCCAAAAACCCCCACATACCAATTTTGAATAGAATTGGACCATAATCACAAAACTCGTCTACCATTCTGGAGCCGCCATCTTGAATATTTCAGTTTTGACAAAATAATCATAATTTCTGACCACGAAAACCCTCAGATACCAATTTTGAATAGAATTGGACCATAATCACAAAACTGTCCGCCATATTGGAGCCGCCATATTGTTTTTTTTTCACACAAAAATTTCATAATGCATTCTCACCGGAATCATGTACACCTGTCAAATTTCAAATCATTCGTACGTCTGGAAGTGGGTGAAAATCGCGCCCAAAGGAGTCGGTTACAAACAAACAAACAAACAAACATACAAGTGAAGCTAATAATATAAAGTGTGTAATAAAGCATGAAATAACTGTTACAGTTGAGCACTCATTTGCATTCAACAGTGAGCGATTTTTTTTGCACCAAGTATTCACTTTATCTAAGGCATTTAGTAAAATTGCACAATTATTCATGCAGGTTATTCTTTTCTATGGTTTGTAATCATCGGCATATCATAAACAATTGACTCCGAGATCCTCAATAATATCATTTATGAATAGGCTGAAAGAAAGTGGTCCCAAAACAGAACCTTGTGGAACACCTGATGTTGAAGCGAATATAACGGCACGCTATGTAGAGAGAGAGAAGTGAAAAAGTATTCAAACTCCCTGAGAAGCCGAAGGGATTCAATTTACTGAGTAATAAGTTTTGCTGATGATACAGCCATTCTTTATCAAGCTAATAGTTGGAAAGAACTGAAATATGTAGCGGAAACTGACCTGAAAATCATAAAAAATTGGATGGACCATCATTTGCTAACAATAAACTTCGATAAACCAAAATTCATTACATTTACATGCATGAATAGAAACTTGCCAGATTACAACACTCTGAAAATCAATGAACATTACAAAATTGAAGCAACAGATAATATCAAATATTTGGGCATAACCATAGACAAACACTTGAAATGGGATAAACATATAGAAAATACTAGCAAAAATCTCAGATATTTAATATACAAATTCAAACTTTTGAGAGACATTTTAGACAAAAATAAACTCATGATGGTCTATCATGCACTGGTTGGCTCTCGACTAAATTATGGCATAATAGGGTGGGGTGGGGCAATGAATACACATCTAAAAAAAATCAATATAATCCAAAAAAAAAATTTTGAAAATAATAATGAGAAAACCTTATACATATTCATCTGATGATCTCTACATGGAAGCACAGGTATTCGATACAAAACAATTATTTTACCGCTCCATCGTGATACAGCAATTCAAAAATAAAGCAGAACTTAAGACATTGACACACACATATAATACGAGGAAACAAAATACACGTTACCAAACTCCATTTGCATCTAAAACAATTGGCCAACGTAGCTTTAATATCTTGCACCAAGAATGTATCAAATTCTACCAGAATATCTGACAGAAACGCATAATATTTATCAATTCAAGAAAAAATTAAACAAATTTATTGCCGAATACCCAAAAAATGAACTCATCAAAATGATAGATATGCTGAAATATGTATTAACAAAGTGTCTGTCCAATCAACAATCAACACTCAAAACTAGTCTGTTTCATTTAATTTATTTATTTATTCATTCAAAAAAAAAAAAAATTAAAAAAAAAAAAAACAATATACATATATATACTTTTGATACTACCTTATAATATAAGAAATTGCCTTTTACATATTTCAACAAATATATCAATATTTACCTCTAACATTATTGTACAAATATGTCCTTTTACATTAACTTTGATTTTATTTATATAATTTTATCTAACTTTATCTATACTTTTGATTTTAACACATTGTATTTATACCTAATTTTATCTATATTTCATATATTAAATTCTTATCTTCAAACAAAAATTGAACCGAATAAATCATAGGCTATATGCCTTAGTGAGAATCTCGGTTTATTGAATGTTTACAATTAATATGTACCGTTTATAATTTGATTATTACTCAATAAACTATATATTATTATTATATTATTATATATCATGGTCGAGTTTATCGAAGGTCTTGGAGAAGTACGTATAAATGACATCGACCTGGGAATTATTATCGAGTGTATTGGGTGATAAAGAAAGATTTGTGCAAAAAGTAACCATACTGTATATCATCTCAAGTCATTTGTTCTCTTCCAATATTAAATATTCAAACTGAGAGTTCTGAAACTCGACGCACCAAACTGAAATTATGGAAGAAATCACGACACCGGATAAATTTGTGGAAGACGGTACCAGCCGCTAACTTTGCCGGCACGCAAAAGGAATACTCGAACAAGAAATATCGACTCTGATTATAATATATACAAGAAGTTATAAAGGAAACATAATGTGAGAAATTTCTTCCTAGGAATGGTGTGGATATACCGGGTGTCAACGAATCTATTAGGTATATCAAAATGAGATTTGGTATAGGTAAATGGTATGTGAAGAGGAGAGTTTTCTCACATTTTTCGCGTTCCGGTCATTTCCGGTTTCACCGGAAATGGCTCCGGTTTTGAATTATTAAATGGAACACCCTGTATATTGTAATATTTTTGGATTTCTGAGACAATTCTGGATCAGAATGTGACATTTTAAAAAGGTTTTACGCCTACTTAATTTTTTTTGAGTCATTTTCAATATTGCATCTAGGTGGCCATGATCGGACGTAAACGAATATTGCATCTAGGTGGCCATGTTCGGACGTAAACTAATCTGAGGAACTCAGGTGATTTCCGAAAATTACAATCGCAAAGTTTTAGTGACTAGTATGATAGACAGGAATAAGACAAGTTAGCAAAATTACATTTTCGTGTCTAACTATTATTTTTCAAATAGCGACCATTTTTTGACAGGCACTTTCCAAACAAAAATTTTTTTGACGATACTAATTTATTTGCGATTGGATTAAAAATAAGAACATAAATTAAATATTAGTAAGGAAAATACTGGATAATAATTTATGTACTTTTGTCAAGTGTGCCATGAATAGCCATGATGCATAATATTTTGCAGTTATTTTTATCAAGTCCTCTTTGGAAAACAAAATACTCACTTTGGTAATGACAGTGACATAAGCTTTATGAGCAGACAAAAAATGTTTCTTGATTTTCGTTCAAATTCATTTTAATTTTTCTTCGAAATAATGTATACTCAAAGTGAAAAAGTGGATATGTTATTAATATTTGGAGAATGTCATAGAAATTCAAGGAATGCTGCTGAGTTGTATGCTCAGAGATATCCCAATCGGCAACATCCAGCCCATCAGTATTTTCCGTATGTTGAGAATCGTTTTAGGCAAGAAGGAAATCGAGAGGCGGAACAGACGTTTATCATAATTGAAGAGCCTGAGATTAACGTTCTTTCTACGGTTGAGGTTGATAAAACGGTTTCTTTAAGAGAAATTAGTCGAAAAATGCAGATAAGTCACGAATCGGCAAGAAAAATACTGAAAAAGCACGGACTTTATTCTATTTTCTGACGAATCACGATTTACAAATAATGGTATGTTCAATAAGCAAAATACTCGGTACCGGGCCCAACAAGAAAAGTTTGGCGTCAATGTCTGGGCTGGTATCGTTGGACACAGAATAATTGGCCAATATTGTTTCGAAGTCAGTTAACAGGGGTTAGGTACTTTGGTTTTCTCCAAAATGAAATCGCGGATCATCTTAATAATTTACCTTTAGCAGTTTCACGGTGAATTTACTTCCAACAAGATGGAGCACCCCTTCATAATAGCAGATAAGTTCTTAATTACTTGATAGAGCATTTTAATTATCAAGTTATTGCAACCAATGGTCCAGTACGCTCCAGCCTGCTCGCTCACCGGATCTCACTGTGCTCGTTTTCTTCATTTGGGGATATGTTAAAGAAGGTTTACTATGAAACAGCCCCAGCCACTTTTGAAATCTTAGAAGAAATAATTCTACGGGCATATAGAAGTATGTTACGAAACGTGTTGAGAGAAACAATTGAACAAGCTAAAATGTGTCTTGAACAAGGAGGAATGCACTTTGAAAATTCACTACAGTGAAAGTAAATGAATTATTATCCATGGCACACTTGACAAAAGTAAATAATTTGTTATCCAGTATTTTCCTTAGTAATATTTAATTTATGTTCTTATTTTTAATCCAATAGCAAATAAATTAGTATCGTTAGATTCGTCAAAAAATCCTTTTTTCGGATAGTACTTATCAATAAATGGTCGCCATTTAAAAAATAATAGTTAGACACGAAAATGTAATTTTGCCAACTTGTCTTATTTCTATCTATCATACTTGTCACTAAAACTTTGCGATGGTAATTTTCTGACATCACCTGAGGTCCTCAGATTAGTTTACATCCGAACATGGCCACCTAGATGCAATATTAAAAGTGACTCTAAAAAAATTAAGTAGTCGTAAAAACTTTTCAAAATGTCACATTCTGTTCCAGAATTTTCTCAGGAATCAAAAAAAGTCACAATATACAGGGTGTTCCAATTAAAAATTAAAAAACGGAGCCATTTCTGGTGAAACCGGAAGTGACCGAAAAGTGAAAAATATGCGAAAACTATCTCTTCACATACCATTTACCTATACCAAATCTCATTTTGATACATCTAATATTCTAGGAGTTAGGACTTTTCTAATAGATTCGTTTACACCAGGTATATACAGGGTGTAAAGTAATCTAACCTCTTGCACACCCGTGCATTTTATAACAAACAAAAATCTGAAAAAAAACACGAAAAAAGTTTAAAACTGTTTTTTTGTAAAATTCGACAACATTTTGGGTAGCGTCTCCCGTCTAATTTCGGGTGGCCTGCTCATAGGAAAACTGCGGCAATATCCGAACGCAATAAACATTTAACTCGACATTTGAATAAGGTAGAATGTCGAACTAATTGTGTGGTAAATGTACACATTGCAGGCTGCCTGAAATAAATATTAAGTTTCAAGGTGGAGAAAACATCTAACCTTGTTTTATCCAATCTGGTGATCAAGTCATAAATAGTTGACTTCATACTATGTTTGAGGCACTTATAATTATCACAGTCACTTGTAAAAAACAAACAACATAAACAGTATAGAAAAGGGAAACATTCGCAATTGAATATTGTTTTGAAAAATAATATCACTAGTAGTCATTCAGACATTCAGAACACGTGAACTAAATACTGTTGTCAAGCAAGATTCTCGCATGCACGGTTTACAAAGCTGTCTACGAACGAAAGTTCGGCTGGTGAATGAAGATCTTAAGATCTTAATTAACAACTTATCAAAAAACAGTACGCGATGTGCACGAGAATTAATTTGATCACAACAATGATCTGTTGTCTGTTAAAAAATTTGCATTCTATTAGATAAAAAATAATTTACATTATAGTAATATATGTACTACGAAAACGCCCGCACAGTGATTGGCGACTCCGGAATCCAACCAGAATTTTAATTTACTACTTCATTCATAAATGCGACGAGTGATTCATCTTGTCTTCTACTCTTCAAAATACGCACGGTGTTTTGTTTTAAGAGCCAGCAAAAGACAAAGACAATGACGTCAAATTAATTCTCCTGCATATCGCGTACTGTTTTCTGATTGGTTGCTAATTAGGATCTTTCATCCACCAGGTAATCAGAAAACAAAACACTAGTAGAATCCAACAAACTTTCGTTCGTATACAGCTTTGTAAATCGTGCATGCGAGAATCTTGCTTGGCAATAGTATTCAGTTCACGTGTTCTGAATGTCTGAATCACTACAATGGTCATGATATTTTTTTAAAGCAATAATCAATTGCGAATGTTTTCCTTTTCAATACTGTTTGTGTCGTTTGTTTCTTACAAGTGACTGTGATAATTATGAGTGCCTCAAAGCAGAGTATGAACTCATCTAGTTCTGACTTTATCACCAGTTTGAATATACAAGGTTAGTTGTTTTCTTCACTTTGAAATTAAATTTCTATCTCAGGCATCCTGCAATGTATACATTCACCACACAATCAGTTCAACATTCTACATTATTCAAATGCCACCAAAGTTTTCCTGTGAGTTGGTCACCTGAAATTAGGCGGGTGGCCCTTCTACAAACAGGGATTTTTCTAATACCGCCGTGTGGAATTTCTCCACAAAGTAATTATTTTTACTTCATAGGTTGTATTCCAACATATCGGCTCTTATAATTAACAATTCTAACCGATATTCAGGTAGTTGCTTCTATGTTACTTTGTATATAAAAGTAAGACACGCCTCCTCTATGATCTGAGTGACATTAAAAAAATTTAGTCTTTGCAGCATATCTTTTACACTTGTATATCTATAACACCTCACTAAAATTCTCATAACTTCATTCCGTGAGATTTGCAACCTGTTTATATCTTTCTTGGAGCGCAATACGTAAATGTGGATGAATACACAGTTTTTTCTGTCCAAGTAGGAAGTTTTGTAGATATTCAATGTAGAAAACCAATATTTTTACCTAATTTCTTATAAGTGTAATCACTGTGTTGGCTCAAGCTCAAGTATGGGTCGATACTCAATTTTTTAAACTCAATCTCAATATTTTCATAGTCCATGATGATATTTAGATTTTTTTCTTCAAATAATGTATAATTATTTTGATTTCCTAAAATCATGCATTTGGTTTTGGATGAATCTGATTTCAACTTCTTAAGCTTAAGCCAGTTTGCCAAAACTTTTAATTCGCCATTTATAGTAGGAACTATAGCTTGATGATCGGGGCCAATTACTTAGAACATAGGTTTACAAAGCTTTTTGTCAAATATTCATTTACATCGTTTATGTATAGCAAAAGGGCCCAGTACATTACTTTGTGGCACTCCATAAAATACTTTAATTTTTTCAGATATGTTTTTGCCAATTTTTGTTTGTTGGCAACATAAACAATCTGCTAACCACTGAAGGACTGTACCCGTTATTCCATATGATTTACATTTTTCAATTAGTTTACCCCTACCAACCGTTTCTACCAACCGTCTCTCTTTAGGTTAACAAATACAATTATAATGGTATTACCCTCATCGATTTCTTTTTTCCACTTTGCTAGAACATACTGACTTGCAAATTCACATGAGTGTTTGCTACGAAACCCCGATTGGCCCTCATATAATATCCCGTTTTTTTTGTCAAATTTTGCAAAAAACAAAACACGTTTTCAATTTTTTTTTTATATTTTCAACCATTGTAATTCGTTATAAAATGGAATTATACACTCGTCATTTCTGGGTGTGCGCCGGTACACCCCTCATTGATATAAATAGGTCCGCACCTGTACAAGTGTTGGAAATAGTATCTTCAAACTGAATCCCAAACATTCCTATCCTTGCTAAATGGTGTCACAAATAGTATAAACAATGTACTCACGCCTTACGGCTTCCTTATTAGCCAAGTTATTTCTAACTAATTATTATTGCATTCATACTCGTGTGCCTTGAAGTCAATTCTCTAGTCTCGGACATAATCATATTCCATGATGTCACCAGAATTGGCGTGAAAAGGTCCCATTGTAAGGTTTATTGGTTGGAAAATAGAGTTATGGCCATTTTCGGACCCAAGTTTTTGAAGCAGTCAGAATAATTTTGGCCTAAACTTAGAAGGAGAATAAAAATGATAAAAAAATTAAGACATGCTTTTATATAAATGCCCTAAAAAGGAAAAAATAAATTATTTAATTGTTTGACCTAGGTTATTCTGTGAGTAGCAGATTCAAAATCTTGCCCCGCAAGAATACCTATTTTGTATTCGCGGCAAACTTTCAATTTCATTCAATTATTTTTAGTTATTCATGAAATCCGTCATCTTCTGACAAAAATTGATAATCTCCGACCCCAAAAAAGACCCTATACCAATTTGGAATGGAATCGGGCTATAATCACATAACTCATCGCCATCTTGGAGCGGCGATCTTGAAGTCGTGGATTTTGACAAATAAGCATGATCTCCGACCCCAAAAACCCCCACATACCAATTTTTATTGGAATCGGGCTATAACCACAAAACTCGTCTGCCATATTGGAGCCGCCATTTTGTTTTTCCTCTAGCATGAATTCTATAATGCATTGTCGCCGGAATTATGAACACCTGCCAAATTTCACGTTAATTAGACAACTAGAAGTGGGTCAAAATTAACTTGCAAGATTTGAACTAAACATACATACATACAAATTTAAAATTAAATAAAAGCTTTTTTTATTGAGAGAAATCGCATCGACTATTTCGGTTATTAGCGAACATTCATATATAGTGCTCGTCTAAAGTCTGTTCCCCCCCTACTAATTTTTGAACCACCTGGTATATCGCAACGAAATTTGGAGGCCTACTTTTTCATGAGAAAATCACAGCTCAAAGTTTCAAAATGGCGCCTAAGCGCCATCTTCAATATTTTTTAAATAGAACACCCCGTATATTATTCCATTTTCGAAATCTGCTCATAATTCTCAACAGTTTTCTCTAATACACTTCACTCCTGAATTCAATTGTTTTCGAAATATTAACGTTTGAAAAGTGACATTTTGCTCATTTCAAACCCAACCAAAAACACTGATGTTGCTTCCAAACAAGTTTGTTTTGGCAAAAATCGTTGTCGCGGTAACATCTTGTTTACTGTCAAACTGAACTGCTAACTGTCAAATAGTCCGTTGAGCGCCTAAATCCTTTTATGAAAAGTGTGATCATGGTTCGTAGTTTAGACGATAAATTTGAAGCAGTTTTGATATTTGGAGAAGCTGGAAGAAATCATCATCTAGCAGTCCGTATGTTTAATGATAGATTTCCCGAGAATCCTATTTCGAGGTCATATTTGCGTAAACTTTTAAATAAGCTCCAAGCAACTGCTAATACGCTGAAAGATGATCCAAGATCAGGAAGACCCCCTCTTTCAGAAGAAAAAAAGGTAGAAATTGTTGCTGAAATGGTAATCAATGCGACTCAGTCGACGTCTGCAGTTGCTGAATCCTGTGGAGTGAGTTTAAAAAGTGCCCAAAGAGTCCTAAAAAAAGAAAACTTTCATCCCTACAAAATGAAAATCCTGCATGCTCTCACGGAGGATGATCCAGACCGGAGGGTTGAAATTTGTGAGTGGTTAACAAGAACAATTGAAGGAGAACGGTGCTTCCTAAAATGTGTATGTTTCGCAGACGAATGCACTTTTTTTCTTAATGGAAAAGTCAACAAACAGAATGTACGATACTGGAGCGATACTAATCCGCATATTTTTAGAGAGGGACATACCCAGTTTCCTAAAAAGGTGAATGTTTGGGCGGGGATTTTGGGCTATCGCGTTGTTGGACCGATTTTCATCAGAGGCAATCTTACAGGAGTTCTTTACAGAAATCTTTCAGAAACTGAAATTGAACCTCGAATAAGACAAATTGTATTAAACAATAAGGAAGAGTTTGAAAACCGTGAAATCATATTTCAGCAGGATGGGGCACCTCCCCATTTCGATCGCATGGCTAGAGTTCCTCGATACAAACTTTCCTGGGCGATGGATAGGTCGCAGGGGAAGTACAGAATGGCCACCAAGATCTCCGGATCTTACACCCCTAGATTTTTTCCTTTGGGGGTATCTGAAGTCAAAAATCTACGCCACTGAATGCCAAACAATAGAAGAGTTGGAACGCAGAATAATAGATACATGAGAAGAAATAGATGAACAGACTTTCATCAACGTGAGAGAAGCTATTTATAATAGGGCACTTTATTGTCAAGATTTAGGAGGGGGCCACATTGAACACTTGATGAAATACTTGTTGGGGTTAAATAAAAGTGTTATTCAAAAATAAATTATAATTTTTTAGCTAACTAATTTGTTTTTATTGTGAATTTACAGAACACATTCGTAGGTTTCGAGATTTTCCGGTAAGCGGTACTGTTTATCCTTAATAAACTCTCTTTACGCCTCTTATTAGTCGAATTCATTAAGAGATTTAGCTACAAATCAATAACAACGTTTAGTTAGCAAAATGTTTTACCGGAAGTGACCAAAATCCATACTTCATTTTAAACCGGAATGTCACTTTTCAAACGTTAATATTTCGAAAACAATTGAATTTAGGAGTATAGTGTATTAGAGAAAACTGTTGAGAATTATGAGCAGATTTCGAATAAAATAAGGGGTGTTTATTTAAACAAAATATTGAAGATGGCGCTCAGCCGCCATTTTAAAACTTTTAGCTGTGATTTTTTCATGAAAAATTAGGTTTTTATCTCCTATTTGAGCCCTCCAAATTTCGTTGCGATATACCAGGTATATTAAAAAATTATAAAAAAAAGTAAGTACTCAATTTTTTTGATTAATTTTTCAAAAGACCATTAGGACATGTTTTTTTTCTGAAAATGGACCCAAGAATAACCGCCTTAAATATTAGCACGTTATTAAGAAACACCCTGTATATTTCTATCAATATAAGAACCATTATACCCAATTAGAAAGGACAGTTGACAATAGAAGATTTATTTAAAATGAAAAACTTATGGTAGACGAAAGTTTAAAGATACCATTTTATGAAGAAAATTATGAACTTGGAAAAAAGAAATAACAGAAATATATCAACCTTTCCCGTTTCTAGATGACAATAATTTGGGAGCACTTTCTTATTGGTTCGCCTACGTCGAAAATGCACAAGTGCTCTAAAGTCAAAAGATATTTTTGGAAGAAAACAATTTTGGAAGTTACCAAGATTATGGCAGAAGACTTCTGGAAAAAGTGGATCACACAAAAATAGCAAGGGGAAAAAGGAGTAACAATTTTCCTATTGGAGTGACGATATTGTTTTCACTCGAAATGTTTCGTTACAAAATTGACAAACATTTTTGGGATTTAATGTTTTTGTATGCTAAGGAAAAGAAAAGGAAGACAATTTTATAGATTAAAACGATAAACTCATTTTGCATCGTTTTTCAAACAAACTATTCGCAAAATCGAATTTCACTGTTTATAAATATATATACAGTATGTCTCACTAAGTTGGAACCATATGGAAAACTTTTTTATTATTAATTTTAGGAGAAAAAGTTGTTCTTCATAAAAAATTCTGCATATTCTAAAATCTAAAATACAATCATCAGCTATAAATTTTTTTCAGTCGTATACGCGGTATATCAATACATAAATTTTACTCAAGAGTAAAGTAGCTTTATATTTGAAAATATCGAAAATTGTTAATAAAAAAAGTTGTTCAGAACTGAAAACTACGTTCAAATATGCAATTACATCCATTTACATGGAAAAATCATGTTTTCTTATTTTGTCTACTATGCAAATTTAACTGTAGTTACGTGTAATCTAGGATGCACTGACAAAGAAATGATTTGTTGATTTGTTAATAGCAAGATATGTTTGACAGTGAATGTCAAAACGCAATACGCAGTTTGAAGTAATGCTGTCAGTTGTAGAAAATCCAAAAATGTCATCGCGCAAAAGGAAGTCGTCGATGCAACAAAATGTGAGTAAAGATACAGTGGCAAGAATTTTAAAACTGAATAAATACATATCATCCAAACCAAAAATCCTTCACACATTGAAAGAAAGGCATCAATAGGCGCTTTGATTTTTGCCATCTCATCCAAGGAAAATTAGAAGAGGACCCTCATTTTACGAGGCGTATACGTCAAAATTTTCGTCAAATGGAACTGTCTCGTCACAACATTATCGCTGGTGGTCTGATGAAAATCCCCATTTTGGAATCAAGTCTTATGACCAATATTCATTTAAGACGAACGTGTGGTGTGACATTTATAAGAACAGATTAATAGGACCTTTTTTTCCGCCAATCTATAAATGCCGAACGTTATCTACACTTTTTACAAACTCGCATCAATGACTTCTTGAACGAACTAGCCTTACAAGAACTTCAATGTATTTGGTTCCAACAAGATGGTGCCGCATGCCACAGTACATTAAATGTTAGGGAATATCTTGAACATACATTCCATGGAAAAGTTATTCACAGATATTCTGATCTTTTTGGCCTGCTAGATCCCCTGACTTAACCCCCCTTGATTACTTCTCATGGGGTTGCTTGAAACAAAAAGGTTATCAGGAAGGGCCGTTTCAAGATGTTGACCATTTGAAGAGGATAATTTTAGAAACATGCCAGGAAATTTCTCCAGAAATGATAAGGAATGTATTACGTGAATTTGCCAAAAAAAAAACGATTATATGCATTGAACGAGAAGGTGGTTATGTCGAGGCATCAGTGGAATGAGGGAACATTAAATTTATATTTATTTCCAGAATTAAGAATTATGTTAGTTACACAACTTAGTATTTGTATACATTTTCTTATTTGCACAATATATGCATATGCATTCATTATGTGTTTAAATTGCAAAATTGTTAGAAAACATCAAGAAACGAAAAGGTGATCATGTGTTTCATAATCAAAAGAGATAAATGTTCATTCAAAATAAAAAGAAACAGCAAAAAGTAACATAACCTAATTTTTCAATGTCTATGAATGTAATTGCATATTTGAACGTAGTTAAAATTTTTAAAAAGGCAATTCATATTTTTGACAAACCGCGTATACAAAAAATTTGATATCTGATATTTTATTTGATTTTTTAACATATAAATTATTAAGTGAATCTTTTTTTTCCTAAAATGAATAATAAAAAAGTTTTCCATATGGTTCCAACTTAGTGAGACAAACTGTATATAATGACCGAAATTTTAATGGTTATTATAGAAATTCTGATCTATTGAAGATCTTCCTATCGCTCGCCTTGTTCACTCTCAGAATATTGGTCGTTGCCCTTTTAGGAAAAGCCATTACCAGCAGGTTCAGAATGTATGAAAAAGCAAGGTCGCCCGCGATTGTTGAAAAAAGCCATACCAATGAATACGTAGAATAATACACCAGTTTATGAATAGCGTTTTCAAAAGCGAAATCAATTCACTTGTCAATCAATGATCGAGCGAATAATGGAAAAGTCGGTCACTGCTCTTTTTAGTAAAAAAAGTGTTGGCTATTACACTACAAAAGTTTCTACTTATATCATTTTTGAAAGTATTTCTGGAACTGGAGAAAAATGTGCTTCAAATTGAAGGGGATTTTTTCAATACTACTTTTCACTAGAAATTTTGAACACTATTTTCATTTCCATGATTCAACAACTAACATCAAATTATGGGGAAATAAGCTATCGCGAAATGCAGATGTAAACCCTGTGTCTTTGATAGCTCAGTTGGTAGAGCATGAGACTAGCAATATAGAGGTCGTGGGTTCGAATCCTGCTCGAAGTTTTTTTTTCTAGAATATAAAAATTTGTCTGCAATGCCACAATTTTCTTCTTACCTATAAGTACAGTGCTTCTCAAAAGTCCTCTCCCCCTCTCTTATTTTTGGAACGATTATACATAAACAAGTGAAATTTGGAAACTGAATATTAAAGGTTTTAAACTTCCCTACTAGTGATGATAGATGACGAAATCGTCAAAGATGACGTCACAAGGCCATTGTGAATGATAATTTTAAATGGAACCCTACGGCAAGCGATACCTCTTTTAAAAGGTATCGAAAAAACCTATTCAATGATACTAATTTTGTTTGTGTTTATGGCAGTTTTGGCAACTCGCTTTTAAAAAACGCAAAGCTGTGATGAATTAAATCAGTTAATACTAAAATTCCAAATTCAAGCTCCGCCTCTGGATAGTTGTCAAATAAGCTGACGTTTTTGTTGGTCTCCCTAATTCGACGTTTTTGTAATTGTCCAAGTTTCTGTACATTTAATAATTTGTGTATTGTTGATCGAACGTTTAACTGTTTTAGCAGCTTTTGGTACTTTTAATATTTTTGTACATTTTAATAATTTGTTAAACTGTTGTGAGCCGAACGTGTAAGTGCTCCAAGAAGCTAAATGGTGCGTGCTTTAGGTGATAAAGTAGCAGCGATCCTAATTCTTGGTGAAACTGGACAAAATATTCATGCAGCAGAACGCATTTTTAATGAGAGGTTTCCCGATCGCCCCGTTTCGAGGACTTATTTAAGGGAGCTTCTTCGTAAGTTTGAAACAACGGGTAGTATTAATGATGCAAAACGATCTGGCAGACCACAAATTTCTGATGAGAAAAAAATTGATAAACTGGCAGAAGTAATAGTTAATCCTACTTCTTCAACAACTCACGTTGCATCTACCTGTGAAGTCAGTCAGTACACAGGGTGTTGAAAAAAAAAAACAAATTTCATCCATACAAATTAAAAATGGTTCATCAACTCTCAGACGACGACCCAGACCGAAGACTAGAATTTTGTGAAAATATGGAAACTAAAATTAACCAACAGCCAGACTATGTCAAAACAATTTGTTTTAGTGACGAAAGTACTTTCTATCTAAATGGAAATGTAAATACACAGAATGTGAGGTATTGGAGTGACGCAAATCCTCACCTGTTTCGTGAAACACATACCCAATTTCCCCAGAAGGTGAATGTTTGGGCAGGTATCCTGGAAAACCACATCGTTGGGCCTCTTTTTTCAAATACTAATTTAACTGGTGAGGTTTATCTGGAGCTGTTGCAAAACGCAATAGAACCGTTAATCCTTGAAATTTTGAAAGATAATCCAGATGAATTCGGCAATTTGGAAATAACATTCCAACAGGATGGTGCTCCTCCACACTATTACGGTGCAGTAAGACGGTATTTGGATGAAGAGTATCGTGGTAGATGGATTGGACGACGAGGTTCAACGGAATGGCCAGCTCGATCACCGGACCTCACACCTTTGTATTTTGTTCTGTTGGGTACCTTAAATCGAAGGTTTACGCCACTGAACCTGACAATATTGACGTTTTAAAATTACGTATTGTTGCAGAATGTGAGGCTGTTTCCGCAGACACATTTGCAAAAGTACCAGAAAAATAGGATATTTCACTGTCAGGAAGTAAATGGAGGTCACTTCGAGTAATTTTTTTATGTAGATACTGATTCTCAAATCTGTAATTAATATCATACTGAATGGAATTTAAATTTTAATGTTAACTAATGAGCCATTAAAACTGCCATAAACACAAACAAAATTAGTATCATTGAATAGGTTTTTTCGATACCTTTCAAAAGAGGTGTCGCTTGCGGTAGGGCTCCCTTTAAAATTATTGGTCACAATGGCCTTGTGACGTCATCTTTGACGATTTCGTCATCTATCATCACTAGTAGGGAAGTTTACAACCTTTAATATTCAGTTTCCAAACTTCACTTGTTTATGTATAATCGTTCCAAAAATAAGAGGGGGGCAGGGGACTTTTGAGAAGCACTGTATATATTTATATTCACAGATATTAAAAATTCACTACTATAGTGATGGTTAGTCGGAAATTTCCAGTTCTGATATACAGCGTGTCTCACATAAAATTCCGCCGGCAAATATTTCCCGTTTTGATATGGCTGCCAATATTTCATGAATCGTACATGCCCACGATGCAGCAGATTAGCTCAGAAAACAAAATAATGTTCGCTGGAAGCCTTTAAGCGAGAAACAGTCGAAAGAAGATTCAGGGTACAGGAACAGATTATTAGTGAGACAAATTTTTTATGTGATACCTTTGACATCTATTTCAGTTTTTTCTCATCAATCGAGGACAGAGCAGCAAAATCTTCTGCAATTACGGGCTTACTGGATGCGAAAAGATAATTCCAACACTTGAAGTTTCTTGGCGACATTTTTGTGAAATTTTGGTGTCGGTTAGGTCGTTACGGCGCCGACGACAAAAATCAGTGAAAGTAAAAGGAACTATTGGAACATTCTCTATTAAAAAGAGATATTCTGGGTTGATATTTTTTCTTCATTATTGATAGAAGCTCGAGAAAATTGAGTCTTTCTGAAGCGACATCTGCGACAATTAGCACTTTTCGTAAGTTTCGAATGGTTATAATATATTGTATATCCATTCTCAGTTGAATAATTTACTTCGAATCAAAATATAGGCTTCCTTCAAAATCGTACATATTATAATGTTGAATTATGAAGGAAACCGAAAATTTAAATAAATATAATTCCCCGTATAAAGTATATAGTAGACCAAATTGAGAGAAAACTATTCCCGCGTAAAAACCAGTTGATAAATTCGCTGACCGCTTGGGGACCATTCTTAATTACGTAAGGATCCTGCTTAGATTAATTTAAATAATTATTATTTGTTGAATTTGTTTCACCAAAGTCTTTTGCTTGCTATTTTGATGTGATTTTCTTACCTATATGAAGTTAGTGAGACAATTTTTCTTGACATGATTTTTGGGTAACCTTCCACAGTCTGAAAATGAAAATATAATCAGGAAAATCTATACAAGTGTAGAAAGGGCAAACTGATTAGTTCACCCCGATAAGTTATTGCGTTCACCAAATTATATTTCCTATGGAAAAATGATTCAATTTGTCAATAACTTGCCGTTTTCTGGATTTGCCTATCAAAAAAATTTTTAAAAATTCAAAAGATACTTCTCTATATAGTTTTTGCTTGACGTTTCGGGGACTATATCTGCCCCCGTTCTCAAAATCTTATAAATCTCCTTTAATTGTTTTATAATTTGGATTTTTGCTCGCAGAGTCTTTTTTGCTTTTTCAACTGACGGATGTCAATTGAGATCTGCCAAAAAAGTTTGAGATTGACGTATTGCTCATTTGATATATGGGGTGTTGTTCGGATCAGTTTATTAGCATTCTACCATATCTCACTTCCTCTCTGAGTAGAGGTAACCATGTATGATCCATTTCAACAGAATTTGTTGAAAAGCATTTGTTATTGGAAAGAAGAATACAGGCCGTTTCTTTCAATTTTCTCCTCTCTTGATGTGGTTCTTTCATCAAGATTTTTGTCCTATTCCATTCAATCGTATGATCGCCATTGGATGTGAGGATATGTTCTGCAATTTTTGATCCAGTTACTTGTCGATTTCTGATGTAACTCTGATGTTCACTTTGGCGCACTTCCAATGGTCTTGATGTTTCACCTATATAACTATCACCACAAGAACAAGGTATGTTGTAAACACAATTTTTGGTACTTTCTTCTGCGTTTTTTGGTTTTGTTATAACAAATTATTCCATAATTTGCCGCCTTTTTGTCGCTAATTAGTTGCGAAGAAAAAAAATTTGTTGCTCTTTTTTTTTAAAAAATATGTGATGTTTCGCTAACTTCATATGAAGTTAGCGAAACAACTTCCGTAATTTCAATTTTTTCACAGTTCCGAAGTATCCATAATTTGCCGCCTTTTTGTCGCTAATTAGTTGCGGAGAAAAAAAAATTGTCGCTCTATTTATAAAAAAAATATGCGATGTTTCGCTAACTTCATATGAAGTTAGCAAGACAACTTCCGTAATTTCAATTTTTTCACAGTTCCGAAGTATCCATAATTTGCCGCCTTTTTGTCGCTAAATAGTTACGGAGAAAAAAAAATTGTCGCTCTTTTTTTAAATAAAAATTTGCGATGTTTGGCTAACTTCATATGAGGTTAGCAAAACAACTTCCGTAATTTCTATCTGTTCTCAGTTCTTGCTCCCAACCAAAAGTGTTTCAATCACTTATTTTTTCTGTTTGTTACCATATGTTCAATCGTTAAAGCTTATAAATGTCTTCAAAAATGAGAATATCAAAATTGCCCAACGCATCGTCACTACTACTAAAATTGAAACCTTGGAAAAGGATGGAAAAATCAAATGTCGTTTACCAAATTCCCTGTCAGACTTGTGACAAAGCATATATTGGACAAACATCAAGAACTTTGTCTGGACGCCTAACGTCCCATAAAAGTGATAGAAATACAAAGAAATTACCTTTGGCACTGGCTGAGAATGTCATCTCTAGTGAGCACATTTTGGATTACAACCATTGTGAAGTACTTTGCACAGAGAATAACTTACATAAATGGTTATTTAAAGAAATGTTTTCCATCAAGAATGATACCAATAGTAAAATACAGACCTGGATAATTTGAGCAATATTTACAATAACATTTTGAAACTGAAACTTTTTCCCCAAAATTCCCACAATATGAACAAAACTCAACATAATCAAAGTTTCAAATTTCCAACTAATTATCAGGTTGGTCATAAATATCCATACAATAGGGTATTCGTGAAAATGACGAATACTTTTCGAACTCAAGGGGAATTTTTACGTGGTTGCGATATTCAGTTTCTGAATCTTTGTAACTTCCATTTCAACAGACAAGAAAAACTTATCATAACATGGTGAAATAATTCAAATTAAATAAATAAAAACGCATATCAGATGCCCCAATTTTCGACACCTGAAAAATATGAATAACCAATCGCCGACATATATGAGGACCAATTGTCGACACTGTGAGAAATCAAAAACGGGCATCAATGCTATGTTTATATTTATATCTATCGTGACTGAAAAGTATGAAAAAGTTATGCTCATATCTATAATGGGTAAAACTCGACAAAACATAAATTATTGAATAAATTTAAAAAAAAATGCTAAATAATCAATTTCTAGGAACCACTTTTCCCATTTCGAATACTTCATATACCCCACACAATAATTCTTCTCCCTGTTTCAGTATGGTTTCGAGACATTTTTTTTTTCATTTGATACCCCTATTGAGGGGATTGAAAAACAAAGAAATCTGCCATTTTGTGGTGGCGACCATCTTCGATTTGAAATTTTTTCACCGAGTACTATTTTTGTACTGGTTCAGTCCTTTCATTTGATACCCATATTGAGGGAGTTGAACAAAATATGTCATCCGCCATTTTGTGGCGACGGCCATCTTGGATTTACGATGATACTGAATATACATAATTGTATTGTCATCAGAACTAAAGGTGTGTACCAAATTTCAGATTAACAGCTCAACAGGAAAGGAATACAATTTCAATTACTAGATTCAACCCACACAAATAAACAAGACTGTAAGCTGAATAAGACCGTTTAAAATAATAAAAAAAGGCGAAAGTTGTCCCGCTAACTTCATATAAGATTATCAAAATATTGCAAATTTTTGAAAGAAAGGATAGACGAATATTTTCTTTCCACAACTAATTATCGAAAAAAAGCACTATTTTGTGCCTAAAATGTGAGAAAAGATAAAAATAACGGGAGTTGTTGAAACATCGTATAATTTTTAAGAAAATAGTTTTTTCTCTCCGCAACTAATTAGCGACAAAAAACCGGCAGATTCTGGATACTTCAGAACTGAGAAAAGATAGATATTACAGAAGTTGTTTCGCTAACTTCATATGAAGTTAGCGAAACATCGCATATTTTTTTTATAAATAGAGCGACAATTTTTTTTTCTCCGCAACTAATTAGCGACAAAAAGGCGGCAAATTTTGGATATTTCGGAACTGCGAAAAAATTGTTTTTAATTAAAAAATTTAAAAAAAAAAAAAAGCGAAAATTTTTTTTCTTCGCAACTAATTAGCGACAAAAAGGCGGCAAATTATGGAATAATCTGTAATCAACTTTTTCGGAGTTGTCTCGCTAACTTCATATAGGTGATTTTCTTCGAATGATATCTCGTACATTTTCAAAGATGTAACAAAAGTTCAGAAAACTCTTTTTTAATGTTCAAAAATGACAATTATGACGAAGAAGAAAAAAATTGTACATTGACGAATTGGAAAAACTCAGTTTTCTTTACGCAAAAAAGTGACTGCGGAGTGTTTATCGAAACCATTTTTTGATAAATCCGAACTTATTTCCAATCAGTGATTCACATGAACATGAGTAACAATTGGTGCAAGAAGAAAAATATTATATTCTCATATTTGAAACTGAGAAAAAGTAGCCCAATCAATTCTCATTGATTTGATAAAAAATATTTCTATAATTCGATTTTCTGTGACAAATTAAATTTTAATTTAGAAAAAGGTTTCTTAGATGTGGAAATCACATTTTGTTTTTCAACTCAAGCATATGTTCCACTTACATTGGGAAATTTCACAATTCACAATTCACAATTCACAAAGGGAATTCCACTCAACTGAAAGATCTAAATATGAAGCATTGAGATATTCTATCTCAATGATATGAAGCATTGTCTATCTCAATGATATGAAGCCATACCTCTGTTTCACGGCTAAGAAACAAGTAACTTCAGTAGTAATCAGCAACTGATTCATTCTTGATTCATAATTCATTCTTTAATGTGAAACTGCGGTATGGCTTTGTATTTGAAAGAAATTTACTTTGGAGAAAATTTGCAATGTAAGACATTTGCATCGGTAGAAAACTTCAATAAGAAACAAAATTAATTAATTCCACATCTGAAAGAGTTTCCTCGAATTCAAAATTTTACTTTTTATAAATTTTCCTGCAAATTCAACACAGTCTCCTTAAAAAACAATTATACAATGTTCGAACAGATTTAGGCAGACGAAATCTAAGTGTTCATTAACACAAAAGGAATCTTGAGAAAACATGGATATGTCGTAGATTATTCTCTGGAAAGTAAACAAATTAATCGTTGCTGGTGATTTTTTCATGAAAATCCATTAAACTTGGAGGATAGCGGGAGGGTTTCGGGTCACAAATTATTTTACCATATTGATTTAAATGATTATTTCTTGACATTTCTAGAAACCAATGGAAACTTTCAATTCAAATCATTCATGAACGTTTTGGCCAATCAAAACATTATTATAGTGGAAATATTCTACCTAGAAAATTGCTGCGGGAATAATTTGAGGTATTTTGTTTTTATTGTCGCAAGTATATTTTTAATTTGACGTCTGTCATCAATTCGCATGAAAGTGAGAAATGAATCAAAACCGGTTAGTACATTGTATAATTGTGCGAGGAAATGTGTTTATGATCATAACATCAAAAAATAATTTATAGAATACCACACGAGTGTTCGATAAAGATTTGGAAATAGCCACTCGAGCCCATTGGGCTCTCGTGTCTATTGCCTGGCAATTATTTTCACTTTATTCTCACTCTCTTATGATATTACAACTGAAAAAATCACCAGCAACGATCAAAAGATGGTCAAAGCTTCTTCATTTCATGTCCTATCGACGAGATGGTCACTTTTTTGGATTCGTCGGGAGTTTTTTACGTATAGAAAAGTTATTTTCAGATTGCGCTCCTATGGTTTTTTCATTTGACATGTCAAAGTCGACCGGTGCGCCATCTATGATTTCTCTCGCCGTTATCTCGATTTTTCAGGATTTACGGTGAATCTGTCGGATTGAGATACCACATATGCTGTATTTTCAGAATCTACGCGGCATTTCCCACATTTTGGTTCAAACGGAATCTACGCCACTTTGGTTTTTCAAAATTTAAACAAATTCCGTTTCTAGCTAATTCGGCCATTCTGAATCGATTGAGTTCGCAGAATTGCTCTATTTTTACCGTCCCGAGTTAAAAAAATCCGAACTTCCGGAAAAAAAAAACCGGAAAAAATTTTTTTCCCGAAAAAACCCAAAATAGTTTTTTTTCATAGTTTTTTGCATAAGTTTCCAGAATTTCACACTGATCGCTCTGTCCCTGATCTTTTTGCGATTCTTCCAACATAAGTCTGCACCGGTGCCTCAGCAAAAATAACTTTTTGGAAAAAACGGGGAATTTTTTTTTTCCGTACTGCGATTCCATCGTGCTCCTTGCCATTCGAAAGAATAGTTATTTGTTTTACTAGGCAGCAAAGTAGTAGATTGACAGTTAGTTAGTTAGTTCAGGAATTCAGCTAAGGCAGTCAATCTACTTTGCTGCCGAGTTGAACATGTAATTTCTTCTCCGATTGTTTATAATGATATGTAGGATATTGTATTTGAAAATTATTACAATTCCCCCAATCTTTTTATTTTTCCTGTAGTGATAAATTGAAACAAAATTTGATAGAAATCGCAATTGTTGGAATAGTTGGTTGCTATGGAAACGTATATGTCCATAATAATTATAGTTTGACAACTTATGAAATTTCTGACAGTTTTGTGGAAAAATATTGGTATATTTATATTATGGACAGTGATAGCGACTTAGAAGTACTTACTCCTCCAGAAATAAGGGAGGTGGCAAAAAATATTGAGTTAAATTTGTTGCCGGAGAAGTCTCGGATGAAATATGATGGAACTTATAAACGATTTATGGATTATTATTGCATGGAGAAAAATGCGAAGACTTTTTCGGAGGAAGTATTACTTGCTTATTTTGCTGGATTATCTAAAACAATGAAGAGTTCTACACTTTGGTCTGTATATTCCATGTTGATGGCAACTATGAATGTTGAAAATGGCGTAGATATAGGAAGATATTTGAAGTTGCGGGCATATTTAAAACGGGCATCCGAAGGCTACAAGGCAAAGGAGTTTTCGAAAAACAAGATATTACAAACTTTATACTGGATGCTCCAGATGATGAATATTTATTAGCAAAAGTAAGCTTTAAATAATATATTTATACGATAAAGTGAAAATACTTATAATCCATTCTTTTAGGTTGTATTGATTTTTGGAATTGCGGGTGCATGTCGCTGCGACGAACTATTGAATTTAAAGTTAGGAAATATTGAAGATATGAACAATAAACTATTGGTATCCCTATTGAACACGAAGACGAAGAATTCGAGGTCTTTCGTAATAATGGAATATTTAGATGTTGTTAGAAAATATATAGCTCTTCGGCCTGCTGAATTAAAAGACACAAGATTTTTTTTTAAATACGTAAAAGGTAAATCCGTAAAGCAATTTGTTGGTATCCATAAATTTGGTAAAATACCTCAAGAAATAGCTGTCTATTTAAAGTTGCCGAATGCTAAATAATATACGGGACACTGCCTCCGTAGAAGTTCTGCCACTTTACTTGTAAATTCAGGAGGTTACATAACAATGTTGAAAAGACATGGTGGGTGGAAATCCTCAACTATAGCAGAAGGGTACATTGAGGATTCAATGGCAAGTAAAACCAGTATTTGTGAAACAGTTTTGACAAATGTAGGAACTACTTATGAGGTGAATCAAACTGGTAATATAGTGAATGTGAAGAGAACGGTATCTGAGGAAAGAAAGGGTGGCTTATTTATTCAAAATTGTAGTAATTTTACTATCAATGTTAATAACAACTAAAAATATGTTTTTTAAATTCTTGTTAAAAGTATTATGTAATAATTGCTAATGAATTTTTTTTTTGTCGAAAAATGTCAAATGTTTTATTCTTATTGAGAATCATTATTTTGCTGCCTAGGCAGGAAAGTCCTTACTTTGCTGCCTAGGCAGGAAAAGTAATACTTTGCTGATTGATATGTGTCTGCAAAATCAATATTTGCTGTCAATCGGAGAAAAAATTCTTTTTTCTACGATAATATGGAATTTCGCATCGATATCTTCGTCCCTGATTTATTTACGATTTTTCGAAGAAGTGTTTGCACGGTAGCAGCATGATAGAACGCATTTTCGATGACGTCCCTATGGATGTTGACGATTTAAAAACGAAATAAAAAAAGAGGCTAAAAAATTCCGCTGAATCCAAAAATGTGACCATCTCGTCGATAGGACCGCAGCTTAGTGAGCTATGATGTCGCAAAGTCTCGAAACGTCGGTGCGCCGGCGGAAAGGATGGTAATATTCGGCCATTCTGAATCGATTGGAGTTCGCAGAATTGCTCTATCTTTTACCGTTCCCGAGTTAAAAAAAAATCCGAACTGCGAATATTTCAATTTGAGGGTGATATATTGGGGTAGCTGGGGATCACATATGGATGCAATCCATCGTAACGAAAATGCCTCAAACATTCTCTTCCCTTGAAATACCTCCAGCAACAACTGTTTTTTATTTTATTTTTTATAAGGGTACTATATGGGTGGTTGAGGGGTTGTCCTGTAGTCCTTTGTCACAAATTATTTCAATGTCTGATTTCGATTTCGATTGTCCCTTGCTTATTGGATTCGAACGTGGATAATTGTTCTAGAATTGTTATATGTAGCTACTCGACAAATAAAGCTTCCATTGAATGGAGGAAATGATGGATCGCGAAGTCAGTGATCCGCCTCTACGCAAGACTTCTTTCCACCTCATAAATCCTTCTTTTCGACAGGTGATTCGTAGTAACCTCCAAAGGGCATCGCTTTGTGTCTGCCACCGCCCTGCCCTGCCCTAAAGCCCAACCTTTATCGACTGATAAACCATCAAAGGATAAAAGCCGAGAAATGCTCGTACCATCGCCGAAATTCCTGCGCTTTTTATTTTACCAGCAACGCCCGACTTTTATGCCAACTTTCATTTGTTCTTCGGCATCGAATTGTCTGTGAACACGCCATCGAAAAGTACAGATAAATTCGCATTACAAATGCGACGAATCATGAACGATGAACGCCACGACAAGGTCGTCAAAGTCGTTCGTTTCAATTTGCGATATTGGATTGAAAATGGGGCGGGGAAGGGAGAAGGTAGGTGACGGATGAGGGAAGCCTTGGAAGTAGCGGATTCTAGAAATCAATTTGTGTTGAACTTCCAACACAGATATCGAGTTTCAGTAGGTACCGCGATCATCTTGCTTAAGACTAATATAAAGCAATAGATATCGATTGTCGAATTATCAGCAATCTATCTTTTCATGATACTGATCATCATCGGCGTAAATGTGAATTTCTTGATATTACAGCACATTCGGCGAGTCGAATCTGAATGTTGAAAAGGGAAACATTCTCAATTGAATATTGAATAAAAATATTTTTGTAGATTTACCCATTCCTATGCCAGCATCTCTGAAAGCAGGAATAATTTTATGGAATAGTGATATGTGATTGTTTACATATTCGCCATGATTTTCCGAATACATTATAATGTTCCTGGAACATTTTTTGAAATAAATTTTCCTTAATTTTATTTTAATACTCACTGAATCCAGTGGCGTAGTTAGAATGCCGCTGAAGGATATACAGTGCTTCTCAAAAGTCCTCTCCCCCTCCTCTTATTTTTGGAACGATTATACATAAACAAGTGAAATTTGGAAACTGAAGATTAAAGGTTGTAAACTTCCCTACTAGTGATGATAGATGACGAAATCGTCAAAGATGACTTCACAAGGCAATTGTGACCAATAATTTTAAATGGAACCCTACGGCAAGCGACACCTCTTTTAAAAGGTATCGAAAAAACCTATTCAATAATACTAATTTTGTTTGTGTTTATGGCAGTTTTGGCAACTCGCTTTTAAAAAACGCAAAGCTGTGATGAATTGAATCAGTTAATACTAAAATTCCAAATTCATGCTCCGCCTCTGGATATTTGTCAAATAAGCTGACGTTTTTATTAGTCTCCCTAATTCGACGTTTTTGTAATTGTCCAAGTTTTTGTACATTCAATAATTTGTGTATTGTTGATCGAACGTTTAACTGTTTTAGCAGCTTTTGGTACTTTTAATATTTTTGTACATTTTAATAATTTGTTAAACTGTTGTGAGCCGAACGTTTAAGTGCTTCAAGAAGCGAAATGGTACGTGCTTTAGGTGATAAAGTAGCAGTGATCCTAATTCTTGGTGAAACTGGACAGAATATTCATGCAGTAGAACGCATTTTTAATGAGAGGTTTCCCGATCGCCCCGTTTCGAGGACTTATTTAAGGGAGCTTCTTCGTAAGTTTGAAACAACGGGTAGTATTAATGATGCGAAACGATCTGGCAGACCACAAATTTCAGATAAGAAAAAAATTGATATACTGGCAGAAGTAATAGTTAATCCTACTTCTTCAACAACTCACGTTGCATCTACCTGTGAAGTCAGTCGAAGTACCGTACACAGGGTGTTGAAAAAAAACAAATTTCATCCATACAAATTAAAAATTGTTCATCAACTCTCAGACGACGACCCAGACCGAAGACTAGAATTTTGTGAAAATATGGAAACTAAAATTAACCAACAGCCAGACTATGTCAAAACAATTTGTTTTAGTGACGAAAGTACTTTCTATCTAAATGGAAATGTAAATACACAGAATGTGGGGTATTGGAGTGACGCATATATCCTCACCTGTTTCGTGAAACACATACCCAATTTCCCCAGAAGGTGAATGTTTGGGCAGGTATCCTGGGAAACCACATCGTTGGTCCTCTTTTTTTAAATACTAATTTAACTGGTGAGGTTTATCTGGAGCTGTTGCAAAACGCAATAGAACCATCAATCCTTAAAATTATAGAAGATAATCCAGATGAATTCGGCAATTTGGACGACGAGGTTCAACGGAATGGCCAGCTCGATCACCGGACCTCTCACCTTTGGATTTTTTTCTGTGGGGGTACATTAAATCGAAGGTTTACGCCACTGAACCTGACAATATTGACGTTTTAAAACAACGTATTGTTGCAGAATGTTGCAAAAGTACGAGAAGAGTTTAAAAATAGGATATTTCACTGTCAGGAAGTGAATGGAGGTCACTTCGAGCAATTTCCTAGAGTAGATACTGATTCTTAAATCTGTAATTAATATCATACTGAATGGAATTTAAATTTTAATGTTTACTAATGAGCCATTAAAACTGCCTTAATCACAAACAAAATTAGTATCATTGAATAGGTTTTTTCGATACCTTTTAAAAGAGGTGTCGCTTACCGTAGGGTTCCATAAAAAATTATTGGTCACAATGGCCTTGTGACGTCATCTTTGACGATTTCGTTATCTATCATCACTAGTAGGGGTATTCAGTTTCCAAATTTCACTTGTTTATGTATATTCGTTCCAAAAATAAGAGGGGAGGGGACTTTTGAGAAGCACTGTATAATTGTTATCATTAAACGATATATTTTTTAAATTTCTCAAAACTCTTTTAATGATGAAACCATTTCGAAACCACGTCAATCCTTGTGTTGTCAGATTTTTGCAAAAAAATCACTGATGAACTTTTTCAGGTTTCGACAAAATAATGTTACACCCTGAAAACGAAAATTAATTTATGGAATTTGATGTTTTAGTAGACTTCTTGAATAACTACATCATGGAAAAGAAATCCAATCGGTTGTAAAATATATCTTTTATAAAAGTGCTTCCATTCCAAATAAGTCACACTATACAGGGTGTTTCTTAATAATATGCTAATATTTAAAGAGGTGTTCTTGGGTCCATTTTGAGAAAAAAACTTTTCATGAACATATGTCTTGAAGATCTTAACTTTTAAACTACAGGGTGCCAAAATTTTTTCTAAAAAAATTAATTTTTCTGATAACTTGGGTATAATCCAGATATTTCTGTGAAACGTAGTATGCATCATTTATCAAAAGGCATTTTCTGCTGTACCTTATAATTTTTTATTCTTGCCGGTAGTGCACTGAATCATTTTAAGGAGAAAAGTGATACGCCACTGTTTTTTCTCAAAGTAATTTTTTTTATTTTTAAGCATTTTTCTGAGCAAATCTGGCTTCTTGTTTTTTTTTCGTTTGACATGCGGTTTTCGCATAAAAAAATAAAATTCATTCATTTGCATCTTGCTAGACCACTAACGAGAGAAAACAATTATGTAACTTTAAACAAAAATGTATTTTAATTTTTAAACGTGAAATATAAAATTAAAGTAATCTAATACATTTTGGAATGCTAACACAAAATTACCCTGAACGCATAAAGAAATAAATTAAATCAGATGCTCAAAATGTGAACCTCCTGCAAATATGCATGCCTCTGCTCTTTTTCTCATGGACTCACGTACTCTTTGGAAAATGCCGGGACTGTTTCTGAAACTACGATGCGATTTCCCAACTGATCTTCAGTATGAATTGGTGTGCTGTAAACCAATGTTTTAAGATGACCCCACAGGAAATAATCTAAACAATTGAGGTCTGAGGACCTAGGTGGCCATGCCTGTGGTCTTCCGAGGCCTATCCAGCGATTATTGTAATTTTGGTTTAAATATTAGCGCGCAAGAGCCCTGAAGTGCGCTGGCACCCCGTCTTGCATAAACCACAGTCGAATTCTTACTAAAATGGGAACATCTTTCATCAAAGCTGATAATTCTTCTTCGAGAAACTGCCGGTAATTATACCCATTCAACCTAGCATGAAGAAAATAGGGTCCAATTGAATAATCACCCCATATAACAAGCCCACTCTTTAACGGAAAACTGGTCCTGGTGACGGGATTCCAAGATTGCATGTGGGTTTTCTTCAGCCCAAAAATGATTATTGTGAAAGTTTTGGATGGCGTTTCTGGAAAAATTGGCTTCATCGGTAAATTTCAGTATCAAATAATGGATTTTCATACACTTTTTAAAGAAACCATTGACAAAAGTACGAGGGAGTAGCGCCTGAACCCGTTGGATACGGTAGTAGGCCAATCAATAGAGATTTTCAGCACTATTGATTCTTGACAAAAATACTACAATGAAACAGACTGTGCCATCATACGAAAGACGTTTTCTAGTTATATCCTATTATGTTTCCAACTCCCAACTGTCATTGCTTAATTTGTTATAGACATTTGAAAGCATTGTTTTTGATTTTCTATCGTTTTTTTCTTGTAACTTGAAAACTAATAAAGCAATTGTAGAGAATTAAAATGCCAAAAAAATTAGCCCTAACGGGACTCGATCGTGTTATGAGTAACGGAGAAAAACCAGAAAAACCGGAAAAAATAAGCTTTTTTATAAAAATTCATAACTCCGCCACATTCTGAGTTGTAGTGCAGACTATCCACCACCTAGTAGTGATTAATATGTACTTTATGTGTGAAAAATTCAGCAATCCATCTTCTCATGATATTGATCATCATCGGCGTAAATGTGAATTTCTTAATATTACAGCAGTCGAATGTAAATGTTGCAAACGGAAACATTCTCAATTAAATATTGAATAAAAATATTTTTCGCGAATTGAAAAATCCCCGATAAAAATGAAGTTTTGTGAATGTCTAACAGAAAACAACTACTTCCCCGGCTAAAGCCACGTTGGACATTGAACTACATTTGATAGATATTCTGAAAGGACCATCCTAACTCAGAATAAAAAATCTGAAATTGAAAATGTGCATTTTTATTCAGATAGTTATTTGATTTCCTATTCCAGTCTTAATTAAGAACTCGTATAAAAGAATGAGATAAAGAAGAATGTTTTCCAAAACAGAGTACTCGCCAGAAATCATTTGTAACATTGACGCAAGAGAGGCATCGCATTCACTAGGTCTTTAATACATTTTTGTCGACGAAAATCTATTTCACGCTTCCACGATCATCAGGAAGACACATTTTCTAGAAGCAATCTCACTTTACAAAGATGGAAAAAAGTTAGAAACATTTCTTTCGGAGAGAAACTTTGGAATTAGTGTTTTTTGACAATTAAACCTGTCATGGGGTATGATTTGTTTGAAAATATAAACAGGATGTTCATAAAATCAGATGTGGAATCATCTGCGACTGAAAGATAAACTTTAGTCGCTATCTTCCATCGTTCAAGATAACCTCTTGTGGAGTATTCATTTTGATATTCTCAATTGAATATTGAATAAAAAGATTTTTCTGTGAATTGAAAAATCCACGATGAAAATGAAGTTATTTTTTGTGAATGTTAGACATTCACAAAAAATAACTTCATTTTTATAGTGGATTTTTCAATTCACAGAATTTTTTTTTATTCAATATTTAATTGAGAATGTTTCCCTTTTCAACGTGAATACCTCATAAGAGCTCATCTTGAACGATGGACGTGACGTACTCTTTGAAATGCCTGGACTGTTTCTGATAGTTTCGCAAGAAACTATGATGCGATTTCTCAACTGCTCTTCAGTTTGAATTGGTGTGCTGTAAACCAATGTTTTGAGATGACTCCACAGGAAATAATCTAAACTATTGAGGTCTGGGGACCTAGGTGGCTATGCCTGTGATCCTCCACAACCTATCCAGATATCATTGTAATTTTGGTTCAAATATTGGCGCGCCAGAGCACTGAAGTGTGCATAAACCACAGTCGATTTCTTACCAAAATGGGAACATCTTCCATCGAAACTGGCAATTCTTCTTCGAGAAACTGATGGTAATTATGCCCATTCAACCTCGCATGAAGGCAATAGGGTCCAATTGAATAATCACTGCATATTCCAACCCACACGTTAACGGAAAACTGCTCCTGGTGACGGGATTCCAAGATTGCATGTGGGTTTCAGCCCAAAAATGATTATTGTGAAAGTTTTAGATGGCGTTTCTGGAAAAATTGGCCTCATCGGTGATAAAATTTCAGTATCAAATAATGGATTTTTATACACTTCCTGAAGAAACCATTGGCAATAGTGGGATATGGTAGGGATATAATAAAAATTCATGGTTAATTTTCCAAACAAGAAATTGTTCCCAATTTTCCGTGTACTTAATCCGGGATTTTCCTCAGTTGTACTCCTTTCAGGTGACTGTCTGGTTCAAAACTCCTTTTTCGTACAACCTTCTATGCATGTTTGAAAATGTTCGTGCAACCCGAATATTTCTATTTGAAAAGCGGTTTTCATACAATCGTCTGGCTTCCAGTGCGTCACCATCACCAAGCCCATACATGTAATGCATACCTGCAAAGTCATAATTCGTAAAATGGACCATATTTTTTAAATAATATTGTTAATTTTGATGACTCAAATACGTGACAACTAGACTAGGTAGACAACTGTCAAAACTTTATGTTCACAAAACAAAATCTGCTTCTTAGCTACTAGATACGTTTTTAATCCTTGGTAATACCCAATTTCATAACAACTGTAATGTTATTCAAGTTAATTGTTGTAATAGAATGCCCAGACTATTCAGTGAAGAGCGGTGTGGAGTTCTTTGGACCGCCTTGCTAGTTTCAAATTTATTTATGTTTCAAGCAAAGGGTTTTAGAAATTGTGAATTCGAATGGGCGCCAGAATTTTTCTTTGTAAATTGGGACAAAAATTCAAATTCCCTACTCAACAATGATTGCAAACTAAATAACGTTTCCTTCTGTAAATAACTACAACAATAAAACAAATACCAAACTTATATTAATCTATTTACAAATTTACATAATTTCCATTGATTAACAATCTATATATCATATATCTCTCGTATAAAAAAAATTATTTAGTTTCCAGAATGAGAAAACCAATATTGTTTTTGTTTGCTGAACCTGTCGGTTTATCGATGACGATGTACCTATGATTGTAGTTTGTGTAGCTCTTAGCTAGACTTCACGTAGTTGTTTGGCTCGCAATCAGGGGGTACTTATAGCTGCTGGGCTACCGATCAGGTGTACAGATGGATCAGGATACAAGCTTCAGCTTCCTGTCCATTGAATGTGTTCTCAGCAATATTACATGAAAAAACAATATTGTTTGCGTCAGAATTTGCTATACAAAAATTCAACTTCTTGAAACTTGGAATATTTTCAAAGCACTCCTCAACGCATAGTTGTTACAAATGAGTGTAATCTCATCAAGAGCTTATTGCTTAAAATTAATTGATCATACAAATCAGCTTGTGCTGAGATTTGTCAGTAGTATTCAATACTGAAATTGAAGAATTATTTTATGATTTCAACAAAAATTGATCTTTGCTCTCTATAAAAAAATAATTTATTCTGATTTTTAGCAGCCAAGATTATAGTTTACCAAGAATAAAAAAAAGAATTTGGCACAATCAAGTTTGATATACGAAAATGACTTCAATTTCAATGATATTCAAGAAAAGTATATGAGAATTATTGTTAACCAGTCGTCAAATACTTCTTTAGAAAGTTTGCTTTAAAATCGAAGAATATTCTAAATTCCAGGGATTAAATTTATACATAAAATATATATGTGATCGCTTCACCTACATCAAAATCACAGCTCGGTGATCATTATCACCAAATATGGAACCATACCAAAGATATATAAAAATACTCATTGAATATATATATTTTCCAACTATATCATATCAAATACAGCGTAAGTGATATCATATATTTGTGAAACTATCATTAAATCCCAATAAAGCCTTGTCAGAGCAAGCAATTTTATCAGATAAGATTGAACACTGATATATTAATTCAATCTGATACATCACATGTGGCATCCATGATTCTAACTGAACACCTTAAAAAAATAGATAGTGAACGGCACTGTGAATGATTATCAGATTGACCTGAATAAATCTAATCGCTGTTTACTGAACAACATGCATAGATGACTTCAGATATTTTCTTTGTGAAGAACTACCTGACGTTCTCGTTAAAAATTATCTGAACGTGACATATTTGAAAAATCTTTGGTCCAAACATCGTTCCCAATACATACCTTGATCACTCGGAATTCACTGATTCGAAATCACTTTCGCGGAGGAAGGAAAATGCTCTTATTAATTAGTTATTTCAACATGAACATAATCTACTCTGACAATCAATGGCTGACGAGCTTCAGAACACAAGATATCTCAATTACAGCAAGATCGGAAAAAGGGCGAGAATGGCATCACGCCTCCTTTTAATATCTCCGTTTTGTCAGATCCCTCGCGACCGTTCTTATTCTTCTCAGCCCTAATGACTGTTCCATTGACCACGGTCAGATGTCGCTAAGATTTTCAATACGGATTGATGAACGAATCTCTGAGCATTCCAATACGAAATGTAACAGATATATCGTTACACAACGTGCAAATGAATGAATTTTATTTTTTTATGCGAAAACCGTACGTCAAACCAAAAAAAGTCAGAAGACCAGATTTGCACAAAAATGAATGAGGATTTCAAAAATAATGTTTACTTTGAGAAAAAGCAGTGGCCTATAACTTTTATCTTTGAAGTTATTCAGTGCAAACCCCGAACGAACGCCACTGGCAAGAATGAAAAATTATGTTGTACAGCAGAAAATGTCTTTTGATGCATAGAAGATTCCTACTACGTTTCACTAAAATATCTAGGGTCATACAAAGTTATCGTGAACAAAATATTTTTTTCAAACTTTAGCACCCTGTAGTTCAAAAGTTAAGACTTTTAGGACATATGTTCATATGAAGTTTTTTTTCTGAAAATGGTCCCAGGAATAACCTCAAATATGAGCATGTTATTTAGAAACACCCTGTATAAACATAAATTCAATATTCCATCGGTGCCTTTTTTGCATGATTGTTCAAGATAAACTCGTCATGTATAACACATACGACTGGTTTTGTGCCAATAAGTTTTCTCTGAATTTTTCCAAAACGCACTCTATACTTTTTGGGTTGTAGAGTCAAGCTCGAGATTTCCATATTGAAATAAACAAAGAAATCATAAGCCCTACGAGAACTACAAAATATCTACGTATTCATTTGGACATCATCGTTTGCTTGTTTTTTTTTTCTTGAAAGTTTTATTATTGAATTGGAGAAGGAACTAGTCGACAAACATTGGGGGTTGAATTCAGAATGACAAAAAACTCAAATTTCAGCATCGTTTTACCATACTTGAATAGGGAAAACCTACCTACCTTTTAAAAATTCTTGTGTTCTGATGCAAGATTTGCCGATACCATCAATGGTCATTAAAATATCCGCATTGACGGTTTAGTTTGACTTTCGCATTGGAACATGATGTGAACTTTCAGGTGCTCTGCCATCAAATTGTCAGGAAGCACGCAATGTATCTCTTTTAATAAAAAATAAGCAATTTACGATGGTTATTATGAAATGAGGTCATGCGTGTATTTGGCGATTTTTTTTTATATGAAGGGTGTTTGAAATTTTTTTATATGTTTCGTTTGCTCAGTATTGGGCACATAATAGTTGAATTGGTTCCTAAAAATTAGCTGTTTCGGGACAAGCGGAGGAAAATCATCCAGTATTCAACAACTATTTCCTAAATAATTTTCAGGTCATGTAAAATATGTAATTTAAAATCATGAAACTCGGTTACACTTTTTCAATCAAATTTGAACCAATTTATCTCAATTGTACCCATTGTTGAAATCTTCATTCAGTGTTTGCTTTAACTACAAAAAAAGTATTGATTTTCCTACTCTTAATAGTCTAGTTAACAAGTGCTTTTTGGACCAACTTTTTTCAGCAGTCTCCGAAAATTATGATCGAGGTGTCATTCGATTCGGAATGACATCTAGATGATTTTTGAAAAAAATGAAGTTCCGCTTGCAAAAATTGTAAAAGTTATTAACAATTAACTAAAAAAAAGGGGGCTTTGGTTTTTTGCAAATATCTCAAAAACTAATGAAGATTTTTCAAATTTGAAAAAAGATTCAAAAAGAGGAGGAAATTTCCTAAAAAAATCTCGATTCCCGGAATTGTAGGATCAATATTTATAATTTTCCCAGAGGGATGAAAATACGGCCGAAAACGGGTACTCTGGCTTGGGCAAGCCGCGCCCACTTTGGACACTTTAACAATAAAAATTATTTAAGCATACTAAATATAAAAATAAAAAATTGAAAAAAATTCAGGCACTAACTGAACAGATGCATGAACAATAATCCGCTTGAAAAAAATTTCTATTACAATTTTTCAATTAGTTATTCAATAATTAATTAATAATTTTTTTCTGCTTGAACATGAACATTGCAAGTGTGATAATTGTTAAACTATAAATTTAAGATTTTTTTCCTCTCTTGGAGCAATTCTTGAAAGGCTTCAGAATAGAACCCCGTTAGAAAAATTAAAAAAAATTCATTTTTCCGTTTTTTATTAATAATTTTCGTTGTTGCAAAATTAAATACTTAAATTAATCATTGAAAAAAATGTATTTTTTCAAATATTTTTAACGATCCGTTTTTATGTTATCAGAAACTGCATAGAAATAATTTTTTTATCTCTAATTGTTTAAAATAACAAATGCGTTGTTTATAAGATAATTGAATTTTTTTTTATGGCATTTCAATCTTTGATACAAATAATAATTTTTAAAAGAAAATATGTTCCATAAAAAAAAAATATTGCTTGAAAACGCATTTGTTAATTAACAATTATTTTCCCCAACTTCTAATTAATATTAAGGAACCATTTTTTTTTAAAAATCATAATTTGTTTTTTTTTTGAAAAATTCATTTTATTTAATTTTTCATTGTTTATGCAATAAACAATTTGTTATAAACAAATAAATTTTTACCTTATATTTTTTTATTCTATTCTACTTTCTTGCACAAGAACAGACATGATTTTTTTTTTTTATTATTTTTTTTAATTTTTAAATATAAGTTCTCTGTAACTTCGTCATTCTTACCTGGTTTTTCATCCTAAAAATTATCATAATTTATAAACTAATCGAGATACGATGAAAATAAATTTAAAAGTTTAGTTGTTATTTTTTTTTTAAATTTATACAATTTTGATGAACCTTAAAATTAGTTCACTGTAATTGCCTCAAAAATTGTTCAAAAAGATGCGGATGCAGGAAGGCTGGTCTTCCATGTTCGTCTCTCTGCAAGCATTGCAAAGGAGAGAGTTGCGATAATTGCAAAAAGATAGCGATGGAAGATGATAATGACGAATTCGGCGATGTTGATGAAGAAAACGCTTTACATAATGAGAATGAAGACGATAGTGCCTGTGGAAACATTGCTGGGGGACGAAGAGAACGATGAAAACATAAGACAAGAAGAAACTGTAGACTACGAGCCACCATCAAAGAAACGTTCAAAAAAATAAACGGAATGTAAAATAAAATGTAAAAAAAAATATTATAAATGTTAATAACTACTTATAAATAAATTTCGTTAAATGAAAAACAATGTAAAGATCATTCTTCCTTTCTAATACGCTTAGGCTAATGAACTCTGCAAAAATTTTTTGTTTATGTAGTAATATTCAGAGTTCGAAGTATAATTAAGTGATATTAAAATGTAAAAGGTAAAATGTTGAGTAATGAACAATAATTGATAAGATACTTGAATGAGGTAGTCATATTTTTAATAGTTGATAATATTTTTAAGCATTAAAGCAAAAAAAAAAAATCTCCCCAAGTATTTTTCATCAACAATTGCTATAAATTTAATAAATAAATAAGTAACAACTAAACTTTTCAGAAATAATAATATTTTATGTATTATTTTTTTTAAAAAGAAAAAAAAAATATAAGGTAAAAATTATTTTTTTTATAACAAATTGTTTATTGCATAAACAATGAAAAATTAAATAAAATGAAAAATTTTTTTTTATATCAAAAAGAAAAACAAATAATGATTTTTAAAGAAAAAAGGTTCCAATTAATTGTTGGAAAAATAATTGTTAATTAACAAATGCGTTTTTAAGAATAATTTTTTTATGGAACAATTTTTCTTTTAAAAATCATTATTTGTATCAAAGATTGAAATTCCATAAAAAAAAACTTCAATTATCTCATAAACAACGCATTTGTTTATAACAATTTTTTAAATAATTAGAGATAAAAAGTTTTAAAAATTATTTCTATGCAGTTTCTGATAACATAAAAACGGATCGTTAATAATATTCGAAAAAAAACATTTTTTTCAATGATTAATTTGAGTATTTAATTTTGCAACGAAAATTATTCATAAAAAACTGAAAAATGATTTTTTTTTTATTTTTCCAGTGGAGTTCTATTCCTGAAGCCTTTCAAGAATTGCTCCAAGAGAAGAAAAAAATTTAAATTTATAGTTTAACAATTATCACACTTGCAATGTTCGAACGGAAAAAAATTAATAATTAACTATTAAATAACTAATTGAAAAATTGTGATAAAATTTTTTTTTAAGCGGATTATTGTTCATGCATCTTTTCAGTTAGTGTCTGAATTTTTAAAAAAATTTTTTTATATTCAGTATGCTTGAATAATGTTTATTGTTAAAGTGTCCAAAGTGGGCGCGGCTTGCCCAAGCCAGAGTACCCGCTTTCGGCCGTATTTTCATCCCTCTGGGAAAATCATGAATATTGATCCTACAATTCCGGGAATCAAGACTTTTTTTAGGAAATTTCCTCCTCTTTTTGAATCTTTTTTCAGATTTGAAAAATCTTTATTAGTTTTTGAGATATTTGCAAAAAAAACAAAGCCCTCCTTTTTTTTAGTTAATTGTTAATAACTTTTACAATTTTTGCAAGCGGAACTTCATTTTTTTCAAAAATCATCTAGATGTCATTCCGAATCGAATGACACCTCGATCATAATTTTCGGAGACTGCTGAAAAAAGTTGGTCCAAAAAGCACTTGTTAACTAGACTATAACCCCTTTGGCCAAGTATCCATCGACATATATGTCGACGGGTCTTATAGTTAATTCAACAATTGCTTGATATCGATTATTATGTATGTTTACTCTTTGTACTCAAACGGCGACCTACTTACCCAAAAATTGGGTCACTGAGGTAGTGTTGTCCCAATTTGTGAGAGTATTGATTTCGACCGAGATGCCAGACTGGCGTTAGTGCAGTATGCAGGACAAGCCGTCACCTGTACCACAATTTAAAGCTATAAAATTGTTCTCTTGAGTTAAAAGGAACCTTTGCAAAAAAATAAACGAAATCCCAAGACACAAACAGAAATCTTCAATTCCTATATAAGAAACTGATGAGCAAGCTCATTCGTGTCTCCATGATAAGCGAAGTGGTATTTTTTTCAATTAAAACATTGACAGAATCATGTTATTCCGGATGAAATATATTTGAAACCCTCGAATCAGGTTTTTTTAATAAGTATTTTTCCTGAAATTCATTCCGCTAAACTACACATGTTCAATTTTAAATAAAAATAATTATTCAAAATTTTTGCATAAAGTATATACTAGGAGGCAAAAAAACACATACACAGACAGACATGACTGACTATATTTACAAGAGAACAGAGCTTAAAACCTGCTGAGACGGGGTCCAATCCCTCGCTTGTTCGGGGGGTTGCAGTCCGTCTTTGGACTGGGGTGTCTGTTTGGGATGCTGGAATCAGTGTCCCGGGGGACGGTCCAGTCTTCCCGGATTGTACGAGTTCCTCGAAAAGTGACTCATTTTGAATTAAATACCTGCATACCACGCAGGCGGTTCGGGATCGAATCTCGTTATATTAACTTTTTTTTTCAGAATCGATTCCCGGAACAAAAAATATTTAATTTCATAGTGAAAAAATTATAGATAGATATTTATTATTTATTTGCCATTAAGAAACATAAGGTTTTGTCAGTAACACTAAAAATATAAACAGAAATCACAGAACAAGAACAAAACATTATATATATATATATATATATATATATATATATATATATAAAATAACTATGAATTTGAAATAAACTTTGTAGAAAGGATATTCCTTGAGGTTGCAGTCAAATTTAATGGCCAATGAGAAAAGAAAAACTCTTTCTTATTTAGTCAAGCTTTCGAAAATGTTTATTTTCATTATCAAGACAGCTGTGAAAAAAAAAAACACTATTGTGAAATACGATTTTAAACAAATCTAAAGAACTTACTAAGGTGAGGTTAAGTGAAGACAGCGATCTAATCACCATTTTGTGATTAAGGTAGTTTTCAAAATCATATCACTATGAAACACTACTAGTAATATATATAAAAATTAAACAATTGCAAACGCACATATTGTTTAAGAAACTTAATTTAAACAATTTAAAATTTGACAAGTACAAAAATTACCACATGGTTAAAGCATGACTGAAAAAGGAAAATGGTGGATGACAAGTAATGCATGACATGAAGTGTCAAGTGTCATATGTCAAAGTTGAAATGTCATGGGAGAAACATGTGTTTTGTCCACAGAACAAAAGGAATGGTACCAATCTATATGACAAAAATTATTAAATGAGAGAAAAAATCAAGAAATACTAAGTTTTTTTAACTTTCAAAACTTCAATTGGAATCAAGTTTCAACAAGTAATTGTAAATGACACTAAGGTTGGAAATATCAGATCGTTTGTTCATGCTATTTGGTTCATTTTTTATGAACACCATTTCAAGGAAATTCCTTTTGTGGAAGTTATTCTCTACTGCTAAAATGGAAGGGTTGTTGAAATTACTAAAATGATTAGAGTTTATATTATGTTCAGCTAATGCACAACTGTTTTTTTTAATTTTACAATCACTCTTATGAGATGCTATGCGACCTTTAAATTCCTACCGGTCTGTCCGATATATATTTTATCACAGTTAAGGCAAGGAATACTATATATGACATTTGATTTCTCATAAATCGTTAAAGGGGCTTTAGTTCTAGTGTAAAGGCTTGCAATAGTTTTAATATTTTTGTTAGCAATGCGTAGTTTATCTAATTTAAACACATTAGTCAGTTTGGAAGTTAGTTCTCTTACATATGGTAATGTTTTATAAATACATGGTTCTACTGGTTGAGGTTGAGCACTTGAATTTATTATTGGAGAATTTAATGTTACAAGGTCTAAATTTATATTTGCATTTCCAGATTCAATAATAGTAACACTGGGTTGACGATCAGTACTGAATAGTAATTTATTAATAAATTTAATTGGATATGAGTTTTCTTTTAAGATTGTTTTTAATTCATTTAAACATTCCTTTTGAAAAATTGGATGTGATAAACACACTACTCTGTTTTTCATACCTTTCACCAGGTTTGTTTTCATGTTTGGAGCATGATAGGAATGGAAACTTATGAATCTATTAGAACATATTGGTTTCCTATACCATTTTGTGCGAAGAATATTGTCCAACCCTCTACATACTCTCATATCTAAATAAGGGATGCTTCGGTTGACTTCTACCTCAGAGGTAAATTGTAAATTGATGTCGTAGCTATTGAACTAGAATAACGCTTCATCTACTTTGTCATAAGGTACAGAGAGGATCAAATCATCCACATATTTTTTAACAAAAGGAATGTTGAAAGGAATAAGGGTTAAAACATATTCCACTAGATCATCTAACACATAGTTCACTAATATTGGGGAAATAGTAGAACCCATGGGGGTACCAAAAATTTGTTTATAATAAGTGTCATTAAAATTTAAAAAATTAGACTCAAAATAAATTCAAGTATGCAATGAAAGCACTCCACGATAAATCGCAATGGTTTTTTATACTATCCCATTTGTTGGATAAACTAGCTCTAATAACTTCAAACGGAAGGTTTGTAAAAAGAGAAACAACATCAAAACTGACTATTATGTAATTTTCAGGAAGTACGTAATTATTAATGAATATGCTGAAATCAAAAGAATCTTTTATATAATATTCATTGTCTATGTCATAAGCATTAGTTAGAATTGAAGTTAAATATTTAGCTAAGTGACTATTAGGAGCATTAACTGAGGAAACAATAGGTCTCATAGCTAGAGTGGGTTTATGTATTTTCGGTAAAGCATACAATCTAGGGGCTATGGAGTTATAAATATTCAATTTTTTAGCTGTGGTTGAATCGATGAATTCTTTTTTCAGTAGATCCGATACTAATTTGTTGGCATTCTGTTGCAAAGTGCTGACAGGATTACGAGGTATTTTCTCATAATATTTATGATCTTCTAATAGTTCCAAACTTTTGTCAAGGTAATCTAAAAAAAACAGTTGTGCATTAGCTGAACATAATATAAACTCTAATCATTTTAGTAATTTCAACAACCCTTCCATTTTAGCAGTAGAGAATAACTTCCACAAAAGGAATTTCCTTGAAATGGTGTTCATAAAAAATGAACCAAATAGCATGAACAAACGATCTGATATTTCCAACCTTAGTGTCATTTACAATTACTTGTTGAAACTTGATTCCAATTGAAGTTTTGAAAGTTAAAAAAACTTCTTAGTATTTCTTGATTTTTTCTCTCATTTAATAATTTTTGTCATATAGATTGGTACTATTCCTTTTGTTCTGTGGACAAAACACATGTTTCTCCCATGACATTTCAACTTTGACATATGACACTTGACACTTCATGTCATGCATTACTTGTCATCCACCATTTTCCTTTTTCAGTCATGCTTTAACCATGTGGTAATTTTTGTACTTGTCAAATTTTAAATTGTTTAAATTAAGTTTCTTAAACAATATGTGCGTTTGCAATTGTTTAATTTTTATATATATTACTAGTAGTGTTTCATAGTGATATGATTTTGAAAACTACCTTAATCACAAAATGGTGATTAGATCGCTGTCTTCACTTAACCTCACCTTAGTAAGTTCTTTAGATTTGTTTAAAATCGTATTTCACAATAGTGTTTTCTTTTTTCACAGCTGTCTTGATAATGAAAATAAACATTTTCGAAAGCTTGACTAAATAAGAAAGAGTTTTTCTTTTCTCATTGGCCATTAAATTTGACTGCAACCTCAAGGAATATCCTTTCTACAAAGTTTATTTCAAATTCATAGTTATTTTCAACTAGTCCAGTCACGAGACTACCCTTCTTCTATATATATATATATATATATATGTATATGAAAAAAGAGATATTTGTTACGATTCCAAGAAAGCCACCATCCGCCTACAGCTGTTTCATGGTTTCCCAATCATCAGGACGGCTTGTGGTCTTTCTCAAATTCGTACCAAATCTCTCAGAGTGCTAATACCTACCGGCAAGTATGAAAATGTGAAATGCACAAAATTATAGAGGTGACACCTATAGATAGATAGATAGATAGATAGATAGATAGATAGATAGATAGATAGATAGATTTGTGGGGTGAAGCTTAGACCTAATGACGTGGAATTTAATGACACGAAATTTCGTGCACATTGATAGGTCACCAACGGATGGATGGTGCTGATGCCGTCCTGATGATTGGGAAACCATGAAACAGCTGTAGGCGGATGGTGGCTTTCTTGGAATCGTAACAAATCTCTCTTTCTTTCGTTATTTGTCTTGCGTTACTTTGAACGCACTAGGAGTACGACTTTCGGTGTCGTGGATTGGCCTATACTGACATCTTTTGGTGCACGAAATTTCGTGTCATTAAATTCCACGTCATTAGGTCTAAGCTTCACCCTACAAATTATAGGTGTCACCTCTATAATTTTGTGCATTTCACTCATATATATATATATATATATATATATATTTGTTATGTTATGTTATGCCAGTTGTAAATTTTAAAAGACTAAAAACCCACAAAAAGAATAATTACTAGATGGTTATTGGTTTCAAGAGTTTGTTTGTGAATAACTTTTGAAATTCTATGTATATTGTGAGCCTAGGTAGAATATGGATAGATACAAATGTCAAAATACTATAAAAAAATCAATTTCATACACTGTCAAAATTATTATAACCCATAATTGCTCAAAAGACAACAAAAAGTCTAAAATTACAAAAATTTTATGAATAAAAAGTAATCAACACATTTATAAATTTGAAACATACAGTATATGAAATTGTAGCTAACTAAAAGTAGCCAATGATAGAACAGTAAATGTCTTTATAAAAATAGCCAATCAGGGAATAGATGGTCAGGAGTAAAATTGGAAATTGTCGGAGAGTAGCAATGAGATGGTATCAGAAGCAATTATTATTGAAATTTGTAAATAATGATAAGAGTGGAAAAATAATTGTATATATAAATTATGCAATATAAATATAAACAGTGAATAGTGACAATTTAGTGCACGAATTCAAAAATTCAAATGAAAAAACAAGGAGAAAAAGATGTATCTAGGCGATAGAAAAACAAAGCTTCGGGAGATCAAAAATAAATTTCCAAGCGGATGCCACGCAAAAATTTTACTAAAAGAAAAATGGAATAATCCCATCATTTGGTAAACAAAACCAACATTACCTTAAAGATATAACATATCCACGGATCCAAATGCAGAGTCCCGCATATATAGAGTTCCTTGACAGCGATTGGAGAGAGGAGACATCCTGATTCATGGTATAATTAGAACACCAACAGTTCCAACCAGGTATAAAACTTTAATAGTGCTCTTCCGGTCCTGAACTATTTCACAAATAACATATTTCACATTCGAAGAACTTTATGTCACCCTATTTTGAACAATAACAGAAAACTTCACTCTCACGGAAAAAGTGAGGTTCTGTTTATCTATCCATGATCTGATTTATTATTATTATCCGTGAATATTTGTTTGATTCACCCTAGTATAAGTTATTTCTCGTAGGCCAGGTATTTTAAGTCTTCCTGAATAAAGGAGATAATTGCTTTATGATATTTTGTTGTTTGTTTTCTCACAATGATCAATAACATACCAAAGACCATTCAATAAACTGAAGTTAGCCAGCAGTGGCAGTGTCTCTATTGCCTTGAACCGGCCACCTTGAGATAAGGGCGTACCAACTGTTGCTTAGCCGTGGTGAGGAAAATAATAATTGTTGGTAGCGTGACGAGAGAACAGTGACGTTCGCTGGCAATTATTATTACAGCATACAATACAGGGGCAGAAATATCTATTTATATCATATCAATTTGGCTCACAAAGAACCAAAAAAAATTCAATATACAAAAAAATATATATAATATTTCAATTAATAAAAACAAAATATATATATATACAATTAATATAATATAAATATATACATATACATATATATATATATATATATATATTACACATAAACATATACACACACACACATATACATATATGTACGTTCAATATAATTTTTTTTGTAATATCACACATTTTTCATGACCAACAGACATGCAGGCAGACAGTATAAAGTGAAAACACAATATATTTATTGAAAAAACTTTCTTTAATATACTAAGTAAAATCGTTATTTTTCGAAAAATTCATTCAGGTTGTAAAAACTAGAAAAGTTTGTATTTTCTTTCTAAGAATATTCAAAGTTGTAGCAGATCTGATTTCTGAAGGCAGTTTATTAAAATCAAACTTCCAGCACAACGAGGTGATTTTCTGAATGTACTGGTGCTAAAGTTCAAAATGTGGATTTCTTGTGCTCTCCTAGTTTGATACCTATGTACGCCCTGGTTGAGTTTTAATTTATTTTTATGAATGAAGCAAGAAATTTTGAAGATGTATATTCCAGTAACAGTTAGTATTCTCTGTTTCTTGAAAATTTCTCTACAAGATTCTCTGTATTGTAAATTGTATATAATTCTAATGATTCTCTTTTGTAGTACAAACATTCTGTCAATTTCGGTGGATTGGCGCCATATTATTATTTTCTAACTCAATATTGAGTAGACAAGTGAATAATAACATGTTGTCAAATCACGTTGATTGCTTTCTTTCTTCAAGTGTAGAATGGCAAACGTATTTTTAACAAGCTTAGAACATAATGAGTATATTTCTAGATGGAACGTTACATTACTATCTATGGTTGTTCCCAGAAATTTTACATGGTCGCTGGATTCAACATGTCTTATCTTTGGCAGGATGTTTGTTGTAATTAGTGAGAAATGCATGTTTTGTTTACGTTCATGATCAAATAATTCACATGACACCACGATTTGAATTGCGTGATTACTATATCTGCCTTAGTTTACAATTCTGTTAAATTATTGGCGTATATGATTACTGACGTATCATCCGCATACATGTATATATCGCCAGAAGTTACAGATTGAAGTCATTGATGAAGATAAGGTAGAGTAGAGGACCAAGTATTGAACCTTGTCCTACCCCTACCCCTACCCCTACCCCTACCTACCTACCCCGACATTCAATTCCATTTCTTCGGAAGTCTCTGAACCTATATTTACTGCGATTCGCCTATTTTGTAGATATGAAGCTATCCATTCTAGTGCTTTACCTCTTATACCTAATTTATTTAATTTATCTTCGAGAAAATTTGAATTTACAGTATCGAAACCGGCAGTTAAGTCGAAAAATAAACCTGCAACTCTCTCTAGACATGAATATATTTGTTGTTTGAATTCGAGTGTTGCTAATTCGGTCGACTTTTCTGACCTATAGCCATATTGACAGTTGGTAAATATTCTATTGTCTTCCATGAAATAATATATTCTAGTTGCAAAAGACTTCTCACCAATTTTTGATAGACAACTCAATAGTACTATAGGTCTTTAGTTTTCAACTCTATATTTATCCCCTTTTTTATAAAGTGGAATCATTTTTCCCAATTTTAGTTAGTTGAAAAGCGGTGAAAGATCATTATTTTTTCCTTTATTCCCGTTTGGTATAAAATTAACAATGTTGTCTCAAAATATTCTGAAACTTAACTATTTTGTTTTTGTGTGCTCGTCCATATAAGCAACCGGTTGCATGTGACTAGTTGCATGAAACCGGTTTCATGAAACTTGTCCTTTTACGTCCATTTGTGCAACCTATTTGGAGTTTAGTTTGAACGATGTCGTCGTCCGATGAAGTTTAGTAGTGGTGGGTGCCTTGTATTTAAAGCGTTTTTGGGTTTATCCTGATTTTAAGAAAAATGACGAGAGAAGGTTCTTCATAATAGCAGGGGAAATGAAAGACCTGGTCAAATTCCAACAAATGTACAAAATGAGTACCGAAAGTTTCGATGAATTGATGAAGTTAGTTGGTCCACGAATTGAAAAGGCAATTGGAACAGGGATATTTCTCTATTTCCTGCACTATAGCAATTTTTTATTTTCCATCGTCGTTATCACCTGGTAGTCTCGATAACAGGTCAGCAATATACATTTCCGTGCCTTTGATATATTTTACTTTCAGGTTATATTTCTGCAGTTGTAAGATCATAGTTTGCAATCTCTTTGGGGCTTCTGTCAGTGGTTTTTTCAGAATATTTATAATGGGCTTATGATCTGTCTGTATAACATCATTTTTTCCAGATAGATACTGATGAAATTTTTTGCAGGCATAAACTATTGAATTTTTTTTAAGGAACTGTTTGAGAAGTTGTGAGCATTTTTGATGCATATGCTACAGTTACGTTTTCTTGCATCAAGGTGCATCCTATAGCGAAAGATGACGAATCTGTTTGAATGGTTGCTGGTTTTTTTACATCGAAATGGTTTCCTTCTGGATCAGTTCCTTGATATTACTAAATGATTTTTCATGTTTTCGTTCCCAAACAAAATTTGCATCAATGTGGGTGAGTTTTCTCAGAGGTTCTGCTACATGAGCTGAATTTGGAATATATTTGCTCAGGTATGTTACCATTCCCATGAATCTCATGACATCAACCTTTGTTTTTGGAGTTGCCATGTTTTTAATTGCATCAACCTTTCTTATATCAGGTTTTACTCCCTCATTTGTTAAATTATGACCAAAAAATGTGACTTCTTTCTGGCATAATTTCATTTTTTCTCTATTCAGTCTGACATTTTTTCTCTGTAAGCATTCGAGTAAACTCTTAAGATTCTTGTTATGATCAATCAAAGCTTCTTCATCTGTCTGGCCACTTCCATAAACAATCAAGTCATCTGCTATTGAAATCACCCCCTTCAATCCATGAACGATCTGGTGTAGTTTCATCTGGAAAATTTCCATAGCTGGAGCTAATCCAAATGGTAGTCGTAACCAACGATATCTACCTTGAGGAGTCCAAAAAGTTGTCATTTTACTCGACTTTTCATCTAGCTCAATATGCCAGAAGCCATTTTTGACATCTAGGTGGTAAATACCCTGGCATTTGCTAGTTCTGGCACATCTCTTAATGTAGGAATTTGATATTTATTACTCATCAAGGCTTGATTGACTTTTAACGGATCTATGCATAGACGTAATTTTTTGTTGCTTTTTTTCACTAAAACAATGTTGCTCGGCCAATCAGCGTGTCCTTCTTCTTTTACAATAATCTCATTTTCCTCGAGTTCTTTTAGCATGTTTTGTAATTCTTCTTTCATTGCTACAGGTACTCGCCTTGGCTGCTGTATTGTTAGTCGTATTTTTTCATCTATTTCTAAGGAAATATTTTCTTCAAACTTTCCTATTCCTTCGAAAACATTCTTGAATTCGCTTATAATAGCCTCAGCTTCTATATTTCTCACATCTTTTCTTGATATCTGCTTGCATACCTTGATTAATCCTAATTTCTCGCATGCATTCGCTGATAACAAAGGTTTGTGGTGCTGTTCAACAACTTCGAACATAAATTTGTATTCTGTTCCACCTCGTAAACATTTCCAAATTTTCTGACCTACTGGATGTATGATCTGCCCACCAAAACATTTAAGTTTAGATGTAGATTTTATCAGTTTTGATGTTCTACATCGCATTATTGAACATATCTCTTCGTAACCTATAACATTACACGTCGCCCCTGTATCCAACTGACATTTCACTTTGCAAGTATCACCTTTGACAATGAATGTGAGTTCTGCGTTCACTTCTTTTCTGTGTTCATCACTTATACTCAAGATTATTTCTTCACAGTTGTCGGAATAATCACTTTCGTCATTAGAACTACCTTGAATATGCTTCAAATTCTTCATTCGAGTGAGTTTTCTTCTACACACCTTAGCAAAATGATCTTTTCTGTGACAGAATTTGCACGTTGCCCCTTTTGCTGGACAATTCATGTGCTCCTTATGCTTATATCCACAGTATTTGCATTCTTCTAGCTTTTTTTCTTTATATTTCATTTCACATTTTCCACTTGTGTAGTTTCTGCTGCTGCATTGCCTCTCTTTGTATTGAACTTTATCTGTCGAACTACGAGCGATTTTCTTGACTTCGGCTTCTTTTTCATTCTTCAAAGTATTCAATTGCTTCTCGGAATGCTCTTTTGCTTTACATTTATCGATAGCTTGACTCAAAGTGATTTTCTTATCAAGCCAAAGATTTTCTCTCAGTCTAATATCTTTGATAGAATATATAATTTCGTCTAGCAATAAATCTTCTTCTAAGGTACCATATTGACAATTCTTTATCAACGACTTCAATCGATTAAAATAGTCTGAATAGCTTTCATCATCATTCTGCTTGGCCATATTGAATATTGCTCGTTCATACCTCTTATTGATTTCTGGAAATAGATTTCTTCCTATTGCTTCAAGTAGTGTGGAACATTGAGTCTTTTCTGCATCTGATATGGTGAAATTATTATATCTTTTGAATATCTCTTCACCAAGTGCAGTCAAAAGAATCGCGATTTTTTCTTTTTCTGATCTTTTTTCCAATCCACTAGCTATAATATAGTTCTCCCAGGAACGTCTGAATAGTTTGAAATTTTCTGACACATCTCCTTCCGATAATGAAATTGGCTTTGGTAGAGGAATATTGAAGTTCGTATTTTCAACACAAATCTGGCTCCTTTCATAAATTTTCAGCTTGTCTTCTAATTCTTTTATTTTATCTTCAACACTTGTCATTTCTTTTGTCAAGTCTGTCACTTACTTTTTCACTCAACTTTTCCTAACTTTTCTTAGTTTTCTGTTACCTCCTTTCAGGACAACCTGACACCATGTTTTACGCTTTGTAATTTAGGTAGCCTGAGCTGGGATTGACCTTGAAGGTATTTCTTTAGTAGCTTTTTCAACTAACGGAGTACTATGTGAAATCTCTTTATTGACTCTGCTGTACATAATGATCGCTTGGTAACTGATATGCTAGAATACAAAGTGTTCAACAAAATATAACATATAACACTCGTCACTCGACAAAACTAGCAATCTTTCATATATATATGGCAAAAAAATGTGAAAAACGCACCTAGGTTTGGCTTTGTGAGATGGGTTTCGTATAGGTCCAAAATAGGTTGGAGTCGCGCAAGTGGCCAGACTTATGTTGCGTCAATAGAAAAATCTCGTTCGCGACTCGTTTCATGGTTGCACGCAACTGGTTTCATGGTTTTCGTTGCGTAAATGGACGCCTTACCGCCAGAATTCATGTTTGTCCTTCTACTTCATAGAGAAAATATGACCATACTCTCTCGAATTACAGCTAAATTTAAAGTCAGTTGGCCTTGTCAAATTCAATTTAAACTTGATATAGTTTTTGCTGGGAAGATGATTAAGTCTAGGAAATGGCAAAACACAATCACAAGATATGTGAAAAGGGGGTTATGCAGATACTGAAGTGAAATCCAGAGAAGAAATAATCTACAAGATGTTTAATTCGGAAGTGCAAGGAACTCAGCAAATCCAAAAGAAGAACATAGTGGAAAATGTGAGAGGCGATTAAAGAATTAGCCCCAACTCAACGCCTCCAGAAAGTTATATCCAACGGTATCGATCTCTTCAAAAAGCCAAACGATGGGTATACAGAAAACCTGAAGAAAAGCATAAGTATACTGATTCAGACACACTTTCCTGGGTCCAAGGTTGTTGAAGACGAACTGCAGAGTGCTTACCTGGAAGGGGTTATCACTAACCCTAACAGATCCAGCAGCAGCCTAGCGGGAAAAATCTTCACCACCCTAAAGATCAAATGGACCATTAAGAGCTTCAAACCTTTCAAAGCGGCCGGAAAGGACGGAGAACCTTACTACAAAATGGCCTTGAGATAATAAAGCCTTTCGTGAAAAGACTGTTCGAGGCCAGTTTCATACCGCAAGCTTGGAGGGAGGCTGCAGTGGTGTTCATGTCAAAGACTCGGAGACGTCCAGCAGACGAAATAAAGTGTTATCGGCCCATCAGTCTCACCTTTCTCCTGAGAACAATGGAGAACATTATAGAGTGTTATATAAGAAGTGGACTCCTCTTGGACAGACCGCTGCACAAAAAACAGTTTGCCTATCAAGCAGGCGAATCAACAATTGGTGATGAAAGCATTGATAAAACATACTCGGCTCTATGTGCATTCATAGATATAGAGGGTGATTTCGATAACACCTCACACGACTCCGACATCAGATCACTAGAGGAGAGGAATATAAACACCTCACTGATCAGATGGATCAGTTTGGTATACTGATGGATCCAAGATGCTAGAGTGGGAGTAACGCGTGTCAGTTTTAGGCTCTCAAAACCCCTAGGTAAAGCCCCAATAAATTTTCGAACAGAAATTTGCACCTGAGAATGCCTTACAAGAGTAGGCCCCAGAGGGGCGAAATTCGATATCCTATCAGATAGCCAAGCAGCACTGAAAGTCATACACTCGATATAACTATCCTTAAAATCCATTTCAACTTTTTGGTACTTGATGTTACAAATGTCTTCAACTAAAGGGTGTCTTATGTGAATATAGTTTATGGTTAGGAATGTTTTTGACGTAGCTTCAACCGAATTTTCTTTTTCGAGAATATTCAGTTATTATTCACTGACTGGGTGTTAACTTGATTTTTTGTCTGCCTGTTTGTCTGTCTCTTCGTTACAAATTTTTCAATCGATATTAAACTAAATTCCCGATGAGCTAGAGTCTGCGAACAATCAGGTCATTCTGTTGTGGATTCCAGGTCACAAGGCAATGACGAAGCAGACAGTCTTACCAAGAAGGGGGCAAACACTCAATTTCCTGACCCAGAACCCTTCTGTGCTCTCTCCGAAGTCCACATTGAGGAAGAGTTTCGGCGCTGGGAAGCTGATCAAATCAAAACCTACTGGAATAAGGTTCCAGAACAAAGAGAAGCGAAATGCTTCTGAGCCCATCGTCAAGGAAAGCTAAACAGCTTCTCAAGTTGGACAAGAACGATTAGAAGCTGGTAACGGGAGTGTACACCGGACATTGTCCTCTGAGGTATCAATAAAATGGATAGATCAGACAGACTGTGCCGTTACTACGAGAACTTTGCTGAAACTGCAGAACGCCTGCTTTGCGACTGCCAAGCGCTGTTTTGCAAAAGGCTCAAGTTCATCGAAGGGGTTTCATTAACGCCCTCAGACATCAGGAACTTAGCTCCCAAGAGTCTCGGAATCCCGGATCTTGAATTGTGTTGTAATGTACAAAAGATCTTATAGGTCGAGGTGCGGAGAGGCTGAAAAGCCATATTGAACCCCCTACAATTTACAATATATTTAGAAGTGACTCATTGCCATTTTCGAAGATAATGTTCTCACTGACATTCTGTATGAGAGTTCCTGTATTTCTGTTTGATTGTGATCTCCTTCATCACTCCGAGATACTCTCTATGGATTCAGTGTTTACTTCATAGATGAACTCTGTGAATAAATCGATTTCCCAAAGTTCTGAATTTGATGAATTCAAATGCGGATACCACGGTGATCGAATCGTGTAAACATACTCAAGTATTTTTAACAATAGCGCACATTTCGTAATACCAACTGCCGTAGTTTCAATTGTTATTGTAATGCCTCGCTCGATGAAGCTTCCTAGTAATTATCCGGCGTTTTTTCCCGTACAATAGTTAGTTATCTTTGTCATTTTATGTGTAACTTTCACTCGTGATTACAGGAAGTATTCGCTTATTGCGATCCATTTTTTTTCAATTACATGAATTTGTATACCCAACACTATTTGCACTTTTGCTCGAATCCTTTTCTCAAAATAGGAGAAATTGTCATAAAAAATAAATTATGTTGTCACGAAGCATTTTTTTTGAGACTGTTTGAAGTCTGCTGAAAATACCCTTCCAGGCGTTTCTCCGTGTAATAAATCATTTTCATTTGCATCCTGAAATCCACATCGTTTTGGCTATTATGGATTTGCTTTCTTACCTCCCTGTGTACTTACTTTTATAGTTTATGGTTAGGAATGTTCTTGACGTAGCTTTAACCGAAGTTTCTTTTTAGAAAATATTCAATTATTATTCACAGACTGGCTGTTTACTCGTTTTTTTGTCTGCCTGTTTGTCTGTCTCTTCGTTACAAATTTTGCAATCGATTTTAAACTGAATTCCCGATCAGCTAGAGACTTGAAACTTTAGACACAGCTCAGAACTGGATGACAATGCGATATAAACTCGCTTCCTTGTTTGTATGTTTGTTAGTTTTTCTGTAAAACATTTACGGAACAAAAAGTGAGGTTAGGATGACACAACCTCACCATAGCATCAACTCAACAGAATTATCGATCAATCAATGTGCACTAGATTTAACTGTCTTCCAAATTTGTTGCAAATAAATTAATATATAACCTACTAAACATCATCAATTTTTCTTCAAAATTCATAAAATCAAAATGGTGGCTCCAAGATGGCCGACAGTCGAACACGTCATTTTCATTTTATTTTTTGCCTAAGGAGGAATTTTTCATGGCTGAATTGGTATATCTCAAAGGGTAATAGAAGGAAATTTTGCACGAGGTTTACTCCAGGGGTAGGCATGAACTAAAAAAGAATTTTGCAAAAGTCGAATCTCAAAAGCTTAAAACTATCCTCAATATTTGAATAATTTTTAACTTTGTTTTTTTTTAATGTACTGTTTGTTTTCTTGCAATGATTCAACTTGAAACAAGAAAAAGTTGTGTGTCAATACATAAAGTATACATTAGCTCCTCAAACATTATGGTGGGTAAAATTGATGTTTTCATTTTCTAATAGGTCAGCGCTGAATTTATCTAAGGCGAATTTTATGTCATATTTACGTAAGATTCACCAGTATTGGAAAAATTGAAGTAACTTGGGAGTCGAAAATTAGGATAAAATATTTTGCGAGTAGGCATAAATTAATAAAATTGCCTTAATAGTGGTCCTTGAAGATTGAAATAAAATAAAACACGTTATATTACAAGACAAGCAGTAATAGGTTATTTAAATTTTGCATGAGGGTTACATTGTAGGGACAGGGTATACCAAGAAAAAATTTAACAAAAATTCGAATCCTGAGGGGTTCAAACTACAACTTAATATTTCAAAACTATTTTTTTTAACTCTGTTAGTTATTTCAAAACGGCAAGAGACGGCAATTCTATTTAATATTTTCCTAAGATTACATTCTTTTCATGTCGGAATTTTGAACCCCAGGCGGTAAAAACTACATCTACTATAAAACAGGTCATCGGGCTGGGGGGGATTAAGGGCAAGAGACGTCAATTCTATTTAATTTTTTCCTAAGATTACATTCTTTTCATGTCGGAATTTTGAACCCCAGGCGGTAAAAACTACATCTACTATAAAACAGGTCATCGGGGGGATTTTCAAAATTCGAATCCTAAGGGGTTGAAACCACAATACATAAATTACCCCAATGAAAATTATAGTTGACACGTCAGAATCGTCGTCTTTTTGTCCTTCGATTCACCAGGATTAGGAAAAACTAAAGTAAATTGGAGGAAAAAGGGATATCAAATATTTTTTAGGCATGAATAGAAGAGCCATAATGATAGCTTTCAACGGATTCATCACCTAAAATCAGCTATATAAGTAATAACAAAATGGGCAGAATTTTTTATGGATGATTTTAAATGATGGTCTGTGGAGGGGATGGTCTGTGATCCCAATGAGTTCCTGGTGCCTGTCCAGGTATTTGTGTCCCTTTAGGAGCCCAGTCACAGTCTTGATATCCCGTTCTTTGACAAGATTTCTTTTAATATTTTCTTTCATGGCCCCTTTATATGGAGCTTTGATTGCCTCATGCATAGCGCCTCTTGCCATGTTTTGATGAACTGTTTTTGTAGCAGTTCCTCCATTTTTGAGTTGGCCATGCCCAAGATTCCCGTCCGACTGTGGTCTTTCCCGATCCTATCTTAGCTAATCTGTCTGCCTCTTCGTTACCGGGGCACCGGAGTGTCCTTGGACCCATATGAGGCTGACTTTGCTTGTTTTCGATAAACTTTCTATGGCATTTCTACACGCGGACACCAATTTGGATGATCAAAATAAAAAAAGCATATAACTTCTTTTTTTATTGTATAGGGTACCGCAGTTGGTACCATTCTAATTTGAAATAACACCCCCAAGCGTAGAAAAATAGGGGATAATTTATTGATTTTACCCCTGTGGACCGATTCTGTTGAAACTTGGCACACATATGTAGTTCTGATGACACTACAACATAATGGAGGCCCGAAATTTTTTTTTAAAAAGTGTTTAATTTTTATCCAAATAATTATGTAGCAGTTGCTTCACTCCTTTTAATATCGTTGTTTACTCGAGATAATTTCACTAAGAGGAGATATCAGCCTGCAATATGCGAGAATCCGAAAGTTATTGTTGGGTTCCGTAGAACTTGATTGGGAATTATCTACTAAGATAATTAGAGATATCGGTAATTGAGTTACTAGGCAGATAAATGATAATTCCTTTGATATACCGACGATCTCTCACGATTATTGCAAATTGACTTGCAGATGTGATTAGTAGGCTGGATGATCATTGCCATTTCATGCGAGAAATGTAATTGCTAGATTCTGCTCAGTTCACAATATGGATATTCACTGTGATATGAAAAATACCCAATGACGCAGAATTAAGTGATGTCTCTTTCTGTCTTTCTGTGAATTAAGTGATGTCTTTTATTCTTCGAATAAAAGCTTTTTGATTTCTTGAAATCTGTAGGCCAGTATTATCTTCACCTGATGAAGCTATTGTATAGCGAAACACGTGTCGCGGTATTGTAAATCCAGTGTGGTAGAAATAATTTAGTGAATTGAGTGTCTTTTGTTTGGTATAAAGAATACTCATACATGTTTAATTGATGAACACATTTCAATGAAATTCTGATGTAAACCATCACGAAATCTCATGAATTCAGTGGTGTGGTCAAATTTTCGGTAATAAACTTTTTCAATTTGTGACATTGTAATTTAATGATGCTTGGTAAGACCTTGTGTGAATCATCAAGTTCTTGCTGACAAATTAAAAAGTTACGGTATTAATAATGCGGCCCGCAGTTGGATTGAAACATCTTTCTATTATAGGTACAATCTATATCTGAATACAGCTCATGGTTTCCTATCACTGTTACATGAAAACGAGTGTAACCCTTACGCTCTTACTCTTTCGACTAAAATAAGTGGGCAACAGCCATTCACGAATTTAGAATTTTGACTGAACAAGGACTAGAGACCGGTCTCTCCTTGCCCTTGCCAGAATTTTGAAAAAGGTAATTCTTATAGAGAATGCAGCTTTCACTACCCAGCATGGATTGGTAAGTAGCCCATCACTCCAGAGAGTGCCTGGGACGTTTGAAGCGCGAGTGGTCGTTAATGTTATAATCATGTTTCTGCCAAACGACGGTGGAGACTGGAAAATGTTGGAGCTGAAGGCAGTACTCGATTAGGAAATCGCTTCTGGTAAATACGTCTTGCTTCGCGCGCATTGCCATCCGCAAGGCCATAAACGAAATGCATATCGGCTAAATGAGCATTATTGTTTAAGTAATCCATTTTTTCAGAATTAGTGTTTCAAAACTTACAGAAACTTCAACAAAACGTTTAACTGTCACATAATATGTAATTACCAAAACTACTTACTTAAACGTCAAATTCATTTCCTAAGCATTCTTGTGAAAAATGCAAAATAATGGTAATAACTTCAACACGCATCGATTATCAAATAGTCGACTTGAAATGTTCAAGTCCAAATATCTAGAAAACGGTTGCTGATAGCGACTTGTAACAAGGGTAGCTTTTTTAAGTAGATATGATAGAGGAATTGATTTTTTTACTGAAAAATGTGCTAGAAGTACGCTAAAAAAAGTTATGAATCTTCAACAAAGAGAAAGACGTGTAGGTGGCGCCCCCTACGAGTAAGAGCAAAATCAACATCCGGTTCGAATTCGACACCTCAAAAAACCTCTCAATACCAATTTTCGTTCAATTAAGCTCAGAATTTCTAAATTTATTTAAAAAAACGAAAATAAAAATAAAATTTCAACACCCTGTATCTTGGAAACGAAGCGTTTCCGGACATATATTTAATTGGACAATTCATATCAGAATATTGTGAGGAATATCCTCTTGAAGTTTGTCAAAGTACTTTTGAATGACCCTGTAGATTCAAAAGCCTGTCGCTTTTGTATTTGAACTGAAAACTTTGCGCGACAAGCTCTCAAATATATAACTTACGGAATAACTAATTACTTCACACATCCAAAACAATTATTTTTTACTTCTTAGCGCATTTCAATAAAAGCTTGACATTAAAAAGATTTTTTATTAATTATTTTATTCCTATGTTTGTTTTTTGTGTTGTTCCATCTAAGTTATGCCGTTGACTCTGCCCGTTTCCCGTTTTCCCATCATCCCGTTTTCCCGTTAGTCCATTTTCCAGTTATCCCGTTCAAATTAAATTTTGAGAATTTCTTTTAATCTATCAACAGTTGTCATTTTGATTCAGCTCATCTTCGAACTTAGCTGAGGTATTTTTTTGCCAAAATCCATTCCATTTGGTTGAAAAATGTTGCCTCCAGTATATTTAACATTTTTTTTTTAAGTTATGAACTGAGACCAATATTTCTTCACTATTATTGAAAGTATAATAAATCGGTGATTTCTCAGTTGGAAGACATCGTGAGATAGTGACAATGGAATAGGACTATCACAACCGATATTGCCAAATTGGAAAAAAGTCTAGAACTAAAATGTAGCAAGGTTGCGCGACCGTGATCCAATTATAAATTCCGATCGCTTCGGAGCAAGAGTAAATACAGAATAGGAAACCACGGTCATGTCTGGCCACTCAAACATGATTAATTTTGAATTTAAACAGGTTGTAAGAGTAGACGGGGAACGTTTTTTCACTGGTGTATGGTTATTGCTTTATTCCCAGAGGCCATCTCACATACTAATATTCTTCTAAGGAATTTTTTCTCTTCCATTTGAATAAACTATTGAAAATTGGAACTGCCATTGGTTTACAGTCTGTCGGTGGATATTACAATCTATTATTTAACTTAATTTGTATGCATGTATGTTTAGTTTAAATCTTGCAAGTTAATTTTGACCCACTTTCAGTTGTAGTGAGTCAGTTAGTCAGGACATGTAATTATATATTAGGGTGTTTTTTACGACTATTTTTTTTGTTTTTTGCTCCTAACCGAAAAGTTTGTTGGAAATGTCAAGAAAAAAAAACCCGGAAAATGCCAGCCTTTAATATTGATGTATAACTCATGCTATCATATCGTACCAAAGCGCGATTTACTCAGGATTACATGCTCTACAAAAGTGCCCATTGCGACGTAGCTGTAAGATTGTACGGGTCACTAAATCTGATTTTTGTAGGAAATTCTATTTTTTTGACGTTACTTCATAAATGACTGAATTTATTGGGAAAATGTAGTTGACAAACTTGTAGAAAATTTAATTTCCTACAAAAAACGTCCTTATCAACCGAATCGCTAAGATTGATATTTCTCGAGATATAAAGCGTTAACTTTGTCGTAATATGAAATTTTTGAGAATTATCGAATCTAACTTTTCACATTACGACAAAGTTAACGTTTTATATCTCGAGAAATATCAATCTTAGCGATTCGGTTTATGGGACTTTTTTTACGGAAACTTAAATTTGGCGCCATCAGTGGGACTCAATATCAACCCCAGAGCCTTCACAATGAGAAAGAAACTCAATTTAAAGACCGTTGAAATATATGGGCATATAATTGAATGATAATGAACTTCTCTGGAACAACAATAAAGAAGTAAGAAATAAAGCCGAGAAAGCGCTAATGGATTATTCAAGACATTTTTATGCAACTTGCAACTAACAAACAAGTCATTTTCAACCTACCTCTAATTGCCGTATCAAAATGAAACTTGGTATGTATATGTAGTTTGGATGCCAATAATATAATTTGGTATCTTGGAGCTGTTCTGATGATGTAGCCAGTGGAACTCTTCAGTGGCTACTAGTAAAATATCGTGAATGCACTGAGACCGTTCTCAGTATAATTTACTATTCAAAGATATGGCGAATGCACTGGTTCTCAGAATATTTGCCAAAATTTAGTTATTAATAACTTATCACGTGGATGAATCAATCGAAGAGTTTTTCTACCGTAGTTTTTTTTAGTCTTCTGTAGCAATATGAACTAAAAAGTGGAAAATAAAATTATTGTTTGAAAAAAACTAAAAAAATACGCATATATGGCAATAAGGACTAAAAAGTTGAAATTAATAAGAATAAATTCATTGACCGAAAAATGAGTGGATAGGACATTTGGACATTGGTTTTTATTATAATGAATAATATTGGTTTCATTTGCTTATGAAAATATAAAGAATGTTGTTTATTGGTCCGACGGCCAATACACAGGTACGCTAATGGTACGTAAAAATATAACTCGCTTTTTTTAAATTCTGAGTGCTGATTTTCATGTTTGTTTCATATAATGTTGTTGAAAATTCATATTTCACATTTTTTTTTTCACAAAAAAATGTGTCGTTTGTGTTCTAAAAGACCAAAATACCTCGATTATCTTTCTTGTGAACACATTTTTTACGAACGATTAGGTCATTTTTAATAAAATTTGGTACAAAACTAGTATGGTACCATGCGAAGAGCTGATCAGCTTTTATTCGTAAGCAACTGCTTACAATTAGGAGACAGTTATAATAGTAAGTAAATTTTATTCAGAACTTATGTACAACTTATAACTAAGAAACCATAAACGTAATAACAAACTAAAAAAAATTAAACATCAAAAGATACCTACTTTTCTACACTTCATCATAGCATCTTTAATAATGTTATCATAATTATAATCAATGGACATAACTAGCTAAAGTCGCCAGATGAAGAGCCTTTCTTGTCCCATGGTCGACCTTGAATACTTCTTAATTATTTTTAATTTTGAAAATGACCTTTCTTCCGTCTTTACTGTGACGCAAAAGACAATAATGTGACAAATCCTCAGGGACGCGTTTTCATTAAAAAAAGCACATTTTATTTTTGTTTATAAGCAGGAAAGCAAAACTGACATTTTCAACATCCATTTTTCCTTTTATAGTAACTTCAGCTACTGGGTAGTAACGGGTGCATGTATATTCACCCTTAAAAAAAGATGGCCGCAGAAAGCAGCACCTATTTTAATTATTTTACTGTTGTCGAGAGAGTAAGTTAAAGATAAAATTTATTTTTTATGAGTGCAAAAAAGATCGGTGATTTGCTACCTCTACCGGAGTGCCGCCCTTGTGCATAGGTCACGGCGGCCCTGGTAGTGGATACAAAAATGTTGATTTGCCGTATTTTCCTCCATCAATCAGGTAATAATTTCACTTCGCACGTTCTTGGTGGAAGTCCCTCTTCTAATTGTTGGTGGAGGATAAATCATGCAACTATAAGATCGCAATTAAACGCATTACATTGCTAATAAATTTGTGTTGCACGTTATAAATATCGAGGCTACCGCTGATATTTTTTAATTTGCGTACTCCCAGGTTTGTAATCATTATTGATGAGATGAATATATCAGTGGGACGTAAAATATATGTGGAAATAATTCGCGAAATATTAAAAACAGTTCCAGTGGATTACGTTAACATTGCATTGCATTAAGGAGCTATTTTTTGTCATACGAGGTTGATCGCTGACCAAAACACTTGAGTTTTAGCTCGATAGTTGATCATCATAATCAGTATGTAAATAATTGGACGGGTGTGAAGTTAGCCATATCCACAAGTACACTGAGAAAAATAAAATCTCAATAACTTTATTTTCTACTTTGCCGAATTTTCACGTGGATTTTCATTCAGTTGGGGTGAAATTTCAAGTTACAACTGAATGTGAGAAAATTTGATCAGACTGATGAATAAGTAGAACGATGGTAAACATATTTTTTTAAATTCCCAAACGCTACAAATGGCTTTGTACACCTTTCTGCTTGTAAAATGTTATTGCTATCGGTCTTTTTTTCATCACTGATAAGACGCCAGGCTGCGGAAAGGGTGAAATGTGGGTTGATATATTTTGAAAATCACATAGGCCACAAATGGCTTTGTACACCTTTTTGCTTGTAATATGATATTGTTATCAGTCTTTTCTTTATCGCTGATGAGACGCCCGAATTTGCCAGGCCGTCGAAGAGGATGAAATGGTTGATATATTTAGAAAATTCACAGATGTCACAAATGGCTTTGTACAACTTTTTGCTTGTAATATGATATTGTTATCAGTCTTTTATTTATCGCTAATGAGAAGCCAGAATTTGCCAAGCCGTCGAAGAGGGTGAAATGGGGGTTGATATATTTCGAAAATTCACAGAGGCCACAAATGGCTTTGTACACCTTACTGCTTGTGATATGTTATTATTATCAGTCTTTTCTTTATCGCTGATGATACGCCAGAATTTGCCAGGCTGTTGAAAAGGGTCAAATGAGGGTTGATATATTTTAAAAATTCACAGAGGCCACAAACGGCTTCGTACTCCTGACTGTTTGTAATATGTTATTATTATCGGTCTTTTCTTTTATCGCTGATGAGACGCCAGAATTTGCCAGGCCGTCGAAGGGGGGGAAATGGGGGTTGATATATTTTGAAAATTCACAGTGGCCACAAATGGCTTTGTACACCTTTTTGCTTGTAATATGTTATTGTTATCAGTCTTTTCTTTTATCGCTGATGGGACGCCAGAATTTGCCAGGCCGTCGAAGAGGGTGAAATGGGGGTTGATATATTTTGAAAATTCACAGAGGCCACAAACGGCTTTGTACTCCTAACTGCTTGTAATATGTTATTATTATCGGTCTTTTCTTAATCGCTGATAGGACGCTAGAATTTGCCAGGCCGTCGAAGGGGGTGATATGGGGGTTGATATATTTTGACAATTCACAGAGGCCACAAATGGCTTTGTACACCTTTCTGCTTGTAATATATTATTGTTAGTGGTCTTTCCTTCATCACTGATAAGGCGCTAGAATTTTCCAGAACGTCAAATGGGGTGAAAATTGGAGTTTTCAAAATATTTCAACTCCCATTTTCACTCCCCTTGATAGCCTGTCAAATTCTAGCGTCGTATCAGTGATGAAGAAAATACCGATAACAATAACATATTACAAGGAGAAAGGTGTACAAAGCCATTTCGGGCATCTGTGGATTTTCAATATACATCAACCCCCATTTCAACCCCTTCGGCGGCTCGGCAAATTCTGGCGTTTTATCAGTTATGAAGAAAAGACCAATAGCAATAATATATCACAAGCAGGAAGGTGTACAAAGCCATTTGTAACCTCTGTGAATTTTCAAAATATATCAACTCCCATTCCATCCCCTTCGACGGCCTTGGAAATTCTGGTGTCTTATCAGCGATAACGAAAAGACCGATAACAATAACATTTCACAAGCAGAAAGGTGTACAAAGCCATTTGTGGCCTCTGTGAATTTTTTGAAATAACTCCAACATCAACACTGCCTCAAATCAAACTTACTCATCTGATCAAATTTTCACTCTTCAGAGCTGAAACTTGAAATCTCAAGTGTATTCACGTCCCTAAATATGAAAATCCATCTGAAAAAACGGAAAAAGGGAAAATAAAATAATCGAGATTTTATTTTTCTCAGTGTACTTGTGGATGTGGCTAACTTCACACCCGTAAGAATTGGGACAGAAATCCATTTGTTCTCATATTGGGATCTCGTCGTCTGATCAGTACCTGATGAAGCCGCTCTGGATATCTTATTTGGAACGAAAAGTTCGTTACAAAATTTGGTTGAATTTGTAAAATGACAATTTTTTCGTGTACTTCGCTGTAAAAATATAATATCCGTTATTGACTGGAGTACAAGTTGGATTACACCTTGTATATCAATGTTCGATTCGTTTGCCTGTTGGGTGGAATTCGTAGGAGTACTCCACGTTCTGTTTTTCGAGAATGACACGTTTTTATCTGCTAGTCGTTAATAACACTGGTCTGCAGAAAAAAAAAATTTTTTCTCCTTATTGTTTTCATACATAACATCATATTTGATGCTCTAAACACGGAATTCAACATGCTAATAAAAACAGCACATAGATTTTGAATACAATGTCCATTTAATTAAAAAACGATATTATTACAGTAACAAAAAAGTGAAAAAAGACTACGGTCTAAGTTTTACAACGAAAAATGCCAATTTTATAGTCACAAGTTATAGAAATATTAGTATATTTATCGCATTATGGTAATATAATTCAAGTTATTTTGTAGTTTTTTTTCTTTTCATCATTTCCATCGAAGTTTCTCGGCGAATCGACCAACAAAAATCAGCAAGCATTACTGCTGACCGTTTTCCATTGTAGCGTCTTTCAATTTGCATAATATCCTGATGAAACCTTTCACCATGCTCATCTGATACAGCACCGAGATTTTCCGGAAAGAAATCTAAATGCGAGTTCAAAAAATGAATTTTTCTAACATAAAATTAAATGGAATTTATAAAAAAAAAAAACTATCTTATACTTATTATCTGTGTTCATAAAAAAATGGATAACCTACACATAAAATACTTAAAATATATATAATTAATATGAATTTTATGCAAAACTTACTAAAGTATTTGATATAGAACGTAAACAATTAAAAGACAAGTTTTCAAATAACTGTTGTAAAGTCACAGTGTATACTGCGCAGGCGCATATGTACTACCATAGAAATCACTTCCGGCACTTTCCTTCTTTATAATGTTAACGCATAAAACGAATTAAAAAAAAACTTAAATTTACGATATTTTGGAAAAAAATTCATATCGAAAAATCTAGAAGTGATAGAAAAAATTGACCGTAGGGAACAGATTCAGAGCATCAAAATCTTCATATTTATGACATAATTCTTTGAAGGAGGATTTTGTGCAGACCAGTGTTATTAAAATGCTCTATTGAGTAATTAAGAACTTCTCTGGTTTTATGAGGGGGTGCTCCTTCTTGTTGGAAGTAAATTCCCCGTATAGAACTGCTAAAGGTAGATTATTAAGATTATCCTCGATTTCATTTTGAAGGAAACTTAAGTACTAACCCCTGTTAACTGTCCTTGAAACAATATTGGCCTAATTATTCTGTTTCTTACGATACCAGCCCAGACATTGACCCCAAACCTTTCTTGAAAATTGCCCTCACTCATTGCATGTTGATTTTGTTGGGCCCAGTATCGAGTATTTTGCTTATTGAACATACCATTATTTGTAAATCGTAATTCGTCGGAAAATAGAATGAAGTTGATAACATTTGAGTTAACTCTATCTAAACACTTCCCATCTATCGCCATCGTCAGCATACAAATGTTGATGTAACTGATATTTAAATGATCGATATCCGTGCTTTTTCAGTATTTTTCTTGCTGATTCGTGACTTATCTGCAGTTCTTGACTAATTTCTCTTGAAGAAACCGTTTTATCAACCTCAACCATAGCAAGAACGTTAATCTCAGGCTCTTCAATTATGATAAACGTCTGTTCCGCCTCTCGATTTCCTTCTTGCCTACAACGATTCTCAAAAAAAAATTAAACTGTAATTCAACGAAAATTAAGAAACTTTTTGTGTCTGCTCATAAAGATTATGTCACTGTCATTACCTAAGTGAGTGTTTTGTTTTCCAAAGAATACTTGATACAAATAACTGCAAAATATTATGCATCATGGCTATCCATGGCACACTTGACAAAAGTAAATAAATTATTATCCAGTATTTTCCTTAGTAATATTCAATTTAGGTTCTTATTCTTAATCCAATCGCAAATAAATTAGTATCGTTAGATCCATCAAAAAATCCTTTTTTTTGAAAGTGCTTGTAAAAAAATGGTCGCCATTTTAAAAATAATAGTTAGACACTAAAATTTTGCGATTGTAATTTTCTGACATCACCTGAGGTCCTCAGATTAGTTTACGTCCGATCATGGCCACCTAGATAGAATATTAGAAGTGACTCTAAAAAAATTAGGTAGGCTTAAAAACTTTTTAAAATGTCACATTCTGATCCAGAATTGAAACCGGAAGTGACCGGAAAGTAAAAAATATGCGAAAACTCTCCTCTTTTCACATACCATTCACCTACACCAAATCTGATTTTTATACACCTAATATTCTAGAAGTTATGACTGGTCTAATAGATTCGTTGACACCTGGTATATATTGAAACGAATCAGTTGCTTCCGTCCAATGAAAGTGCATGCAATTAAAAGCGGAGTTAAGGTAAAATTGAGTTGAACAATAAATTAACTACATACTCGTTAAATGTAATAGTAGGGCATCCTACCTAATTTGAAACGGATATAAAAATGATATCTTATCAGGAAACTGTTTTTGGGAAATTTTTTTCGTAATAGCAAAGCTCGCGCCGCAATCACTGTAAAATAGGAATTACTGAATTAATGCAAAACTATTTGGATTGTTTCATAAACTTCTCAGTAAAAATAAATGTCAATCTTGACATTTTTTCTGAACTTACTTGGAAAACTTGTCTGGTGTAGCTTGATGATGTCCATGGTTATGGGAAGAAATTTTGATCCTCAGTCCTATCTCCAGAAATGCTTCCTATTCCGGAAGCAAGTGGATTTCCTAGGGCACATAGACTGACCGAGATC